>JZLH01S0078232.1:26043-40723 GCA_001188425.1 Eucidaris tribuloides | reverse complement strand
GAGTATCGGCCTTCATATGATCCTAACTAGAACATCCATTCTCATTTCTTGCGGCCGGAGGCATGTCTGGTGGCTTCAGCAGCAGATGGATCTGTCCAATCTTTGATGTCATCTAACCTTCCTCTTGTTGGACTACCACGTCTCTGTCGTCCTTCCATCATACCTTGCAACGTCAATTGTTCTAAACAGGGGTGGCGAATGATGCGGCCGAAAAGCTTAATTTCCTTCTAACAACATCCTTCTGCAGACAAAGCTCAGACCCAATTTTATCCAGTATCCGAGTATTTGCTCCCCTTTCAGTTCATGGCATTCTCTTCTCAAAGGTCTGCGATATGACCACTTTTCAAAAGCGTCAGTTTTCGTCTGGTCTACTTTCCGCAAGGTCCACGACTCACATCTATAAATAGAAGAAAAGGCAATGGCTTGCAGGATTCGAGTATTGAGTGAGATGGAGATTTTCCTACTTTTCAAAAATCTTTTGCATCTTTTGGACAACATTTCCGGCAGTGGATAGTCTGTGTCTGATTTCTCCACTTTTTCCTTACAGGTTTGTTTTGATATTTTACTTTTGTACCATTCTTTCGTAAATTTTATACACAAAGTTTGTGAAAATTCGTTATCTTAAATATGTTATACTGGACCCCTCTGTAAAACAGTGATAGCATGACAAGTATCACTTAGTAGGGCTATCCAGCCGTGCATTTTACATTTTGTATTATATTGAATTTGTAACTTGTACATATCTTTTTAAATTGATTGAAAGTAAATACCATACCGTAAATTCATCTCTATTGTTGATGTAAAAACCAAGGTATTGAAACTGCCGCAGTAATTCTACGTCAGTCCCAACGATTGCAAAGGGCTCCTTATCATCAGCGTGACTTTTATTTACCGTTATCACCTTGGTTTTCTTTGTATTCTCTTCTCATTTGCCTCCTTGACAGCTTGTACTAATGCCTACAATTCTACTACGAGGGCTAAAGTGTGGTGTTCAATTCCACACACAGCGTATAGATATCAGACGTTGATCTTAATTTCAACATCTTTTGGTTTATTTAAACACCAAAAATAATTACTTCAAACACCAAGGTAGTGGTGTTTGAAGTATCTTAAACACCATGAGTACTGGAATGCAACACCATAATGTGCTATCAACAGTTGGTTAACACCCAGAATATTAATTTTAACACATCACCTTTGCAGGTTGCATACATAATATGTTACGTTTTATCCTTTCGATACGACCGTGTCGCTATCACTGTGAGTATACATGAAAAATTTGAAGGGAGTGCTTACGACTTCGGAACCTTTTATATGGAGTGACGGTATTAACCCTCCCAATACTATTACGACAAACATCCACAGATTTTGCATATGATTCTCGGAGTGTGGGAATAAAAAGGTTAACCATCAACCACGTCCAATTTAACCGATTCATTCGCGACGTTCCATTGTTCATAAACTTTTTACAAATATCCTTCAGCTTCAACAAGCAACAAATTAAAGGCAATCAGTACAAAATATGATTCCAGTTGTTATTGATCACGAGCTTTATTTTTAATTTAAAAAAATAGATTCAACAGAATTCGAGTGATTGTTGTGCCGCTATATTTGTATTTATCCTTAAAAAAATCTGGGGTCACATTTAACCCCAATTTTAATTACATATGAATTATCTGATCAAAATCTGAGTTAAGTCTGACCTAATTCCCAAATCCAGTATAACTCAATTCCAGGTCAAATATAACCCCGTTTCAGCTCACTTTTGACCAAATTTCTGGATGTATAACCTCATCAGACGTGCGTAGCATATTAGACAAAGTCCCGTAAAACACAATTTCACCAGCTTTAAGCCGAAAGAATGAGTCTTTACCTGGATTTACCTTTGTGCCAAAAGGCCATTAGATAGACTTTGTACAGCTGCCCTTCAGGGGAAACAAGGTAAAGCTTCTTTTGCCATAAGTCTGATTTGCATCTAGGTTCTCCCAGGCAAGCGCAGGAATGATTTTAACGAGAGGTGAATTACGCAGCAACACAACATTACGAGCTGGTAATTAGAATTCCGTAAACACACTTTCACCGACGGACTCTCAGACGCTGATGCATTTCTGTGATAAATCGCATCATCATATTTATTTAGCTGATATAATAGGACATCGGCTTATCAAAGGAGAGATGAGAAGGTAGTATATCAATGCTCTTAGGACGTAGCCCCCACAGTAAGAGTGGCTGTATTCCTTTTTGACGAGGGATACTATCGTGTGAATGAACAAATAACTGGTTTCGAAATTCATGTACACCTGTACACATGCGTCTGAAAATTGGATAATAAGACGTTAAAGCAAGGTATCTCTTTTGCATGCCTTAAAATTAACATTGTGCAAATACAGATGAAAATATCATTTAACCTTTCACAATGTACACTGCAAAAACAGTGGTGTTAAAATTACACCAGTCGGTGTTGTGAGAGGACGGCACCAAGCAGTTTACACCAGTGTTAAATTCATGGTGTTAGTTCAACACTCATCGGTGTTAGTTCAACACCAAATGATGTTATTATAGCACATTCTGTTTGTTATATCAACAATATTTGGTGTTATATTCAAACTCCATGGTGTATTTTTAACACCTGCCGGGTGCGGTCCTCTCACGACACCGACTGGTGTTGTTTTGACACCAACATTTTTACAGTGTATAGGAGTTAAAAACTTAAAAACGTTTTTGTTTGAATTATAGTGAACGTTACATTTTGAATTGAATTATTGCACAATGGCCTGCATGGGTGTTCAGTAACATATGAGAAATTTATTTATAATTTCAAATGTGTATATACCCTTTGCATTCATGAAAATGATGAAATTTATAATAATAATAATAAATAATAATAATAATCCATATTTTATTCGAAATAGACAGACATTACAAATAGAACTCTTCCGAAAATTCATTTTGCCCAATTGATCGTGGGCCCGGCAGCCACTGAGCAGCGCCAGATTGACGTTGCTCTATCCCTAAAAATCGTTGAACGCCAAACAGGGTAGCAGCAACTCCCATCTTTTAACGTCTTTTGGCTTGAACTCCCGACCTCCCGGTTGTGAGGCGGACGCTCTACCAACTGAGCCAACACACCGGTTTATGCATTAGTCTCATGCACATTACTTAAAATAATAATGCTATTGACAGTCAAGCGCAAGAGTGGAATATCAATCTTTTTAAAAATAACGGTATTTCGCTCTTTTTGGAGTTAATGAATAATACATTAACCTTATTCCCATCATGCATTACGATGCCTTGCGTGTTATACCTATGGCCTGCAATTTTCTTTTCTGCAATACCATTTTCAAAAAATTACTACGGAAATTGTCAAGGCTCGATTTCTTAGAAAATTCGCGTGAATCAAAAGAAGTAGCACCTTCTACGAAAATATTAAAGAAATTGAGCCTTCACAATTTGAGAACTTATGCTGGAATGCGTAATTAGGTCTAAACATTTTAAATGATTTGGACGAAACGGTCCTTTTTAGACGTAACCTACAGGCGTTCTGTCGAATATCGCGAGTTCGGCATGGTATATTGGCGAGGAACGTATTATGAGATATTTTGGGGATGTTTGATTATTCTGTGCCTCTACTGGACGACTGATGGTAATCTCCTACATGTGTTAGACAGTGGTGACAAGTACAGAAAAATAACATGAAACGGCGGAAGACAGATGGACAATATCGTTCTCAATGTGCAAACCAACCCCACGCTAGCGTAACTTTGCAATAGACCACGCGTTGGGATGGTGATGGTGTGTAGGTCAACAGGTACGTACGTGTGTGTGTATGCGTGCGTTATATAATCTATGTTGTAGGATCTATGTCATCAACTTCAACTTTCGAGAGTTATTCCAGGATGACGTGTTATATGAGATAACCAGTTCATTCACCCGAGCGCAAGCGACCGCTGCTTCGTAGTGATATTAATCTATAATTCTCAACGCATTACTCAGTTTTCAATAAAACGACTTGGACACCTCTATGCAGCGCGATCTCAAATTTTACGCCATCTACGGCGCGTGCTCGAAAACAGCCGAATATCAATCTTTTGACACATGTTTGAAAAGAACGGTATTTCAATCTTGTGCCTGACTGATTGAGACATGGTTTCAGATTTGACATAGGTTTTACTGACAAAGTGTGAAAAAAATCATTTCAGAGTGAAAATAACCGTGTTTAATTGTTAAGATGTCATTTCTAGGGTAAAATTGTCTGTAGATTATGATTTTTAATCGAAAATCCTATATCAAACATCATTTTGCTACAAAATATGGATTTGCGGCCGATTTTGCCTGAAAATCGCACTTTTCGGGTGACAAAAATGTTCACCTACCAACTTCGTATACTTGTAGAGTCTACAATCTACATAGATGTGGCCCTTTATACTGTTAATATATTAGTTAAAGGTACTAACTTATGGATTCAAGTATTTGTTTTATAATTCATTTCATAATTTGCGCACCAGAATCATTCAAATTTGACATGTCCCGTGACAAACGACATTCAAAATTTAGCAGTTTCGGACAAAAATTTTTCTTTGCACAATCACATCTCGGAATAAGAAGGGTCTACAATAATGAATAACCTGTCAGTTTATGCAGAATTTAATAAGCTTTAAATTGATACCTAACTTGGTTCATTTTAAGTATAAGAATAATTCAAAAAATAAAAAAAAATGTTTCCCCTACCCCTTAATTTTTCCATTGCGTGAAAAAATACTGATGTCCAATAAAATTGGTAGTGCAAGAATACGAAAAGAGCTATAGGCTTGAAAATTTAATCGATTATGCCCAGATAAATTGCCTACATAGTTAGGCAACTTTCTTTCACCCTGTCTAAAATTTTAGATTTTTTTTTTCATTTTTGCGATTTTTGCATTTCTGACTTCAGAAATGAATTGAAGGGGACGCAAACCCGGAAGACGAAATAAATATACCCTTGCGCGGGGTGGAAAAATTCCAAGGATACATATTTTCGTTAAAAAGAAGAAAGTTTGACTTTAAAATCCCCCTCCCTCCCGCATTTATTACAGTTTAAGAATCTATTTCAATAATATTTAGCTTTGTAATAGTGTTGCAGGTAACAAAAACTTTAAAAAATAGTAACAAAATAGAAAAATTAATATTAAGTTTTAGAAATCGAGGGGGGGGGATCATCCAGAAAAAAATCGAGAAGGGGCATGTCCCCCAGACCTCCCCCCTCCGAATCTCCCCCATGCTATAGCCTAAACTAGAAGGCTACTCACAGAAGATTCCTGGCGATGGATTGCTCTCCGATCTGCTGTGGAGAAAGTACGTTGAAATTCTCGTGTTTCACGAGACTCGCCTATATTCACATCTTCAGACGACGAGTATCGTGTGCTGACGTAGTGTTTGGGGGAAAATATCACTACTTAATGCCAAGGGATGCTCTATGCGTCACGCTCTCTCACCCCTGAGTGCCAAATTATTTCAGTGAACTCGTATAATTACTTTCAAAAAGAATCAAGATTTACAAGTTGGTAAAATGGAACCACTATTCACACAATTAATTCTTCTGGAAACTTCAGCAAATAATTCAGCTGTAAAGTTGGTAAACGCAAACACACGCTCGCGAAATAAAATTGATTGCCAATAAAATACAAACCTAGTATTAAACTTGTAGTAGCATGCCATTTTCAAAACCTCTCAACTCCTCAGGTAATTAAACCTTTTTCTTAGTTTCGCACAGCAAAATAGCTTCATTCAAGAAAAAACATTAGTTAATTCTTCTTATTGATGCAAATTAACTCTTAACGTACCGAAGTCGCAGATCTGCACCACACTATGCACAAAATAAAGTCTATAGATCCTGTGGCAGGTTAAGAGGTAATCAGATAGTCAGCGAGCCTTTACAACTTTTTTCCTCATCTCGATCAACTACCCAGCAGAACTTAAGAAATATCATCCTAATTGAAACATTACCAGTTTTTACACTTTAAAATAAGCTCATAGTTGTAGCTTTTTCTTCTTCTTCCTCTACTCCTCCTCCCTCTCCTCCCTTTTCATCATCATCTTCTTCCTATTCTCCTCTTCCTTGTTCTCCTTTTTCCTCTTCTTCATCTTTTGTTCTTGTTCTTGTTCTCCTCCTCCTCCTCCTCCTCCTTTTCTTCTTCTGCATCCGCCTCCTCCTCCTCCTCGTCTCCTACTTTTCTCCCTCCTCCTTCCCTCCTCCACCTCTCCTCCTCCTCATTCTCTCGTTCCCCTCCTCTTCCTTGTCCTCTTCTTCCTCCTCCCCAGTCCCCACCTCCTCCTCCTTCTTTTCAGTGTTGAGAATGTTGAGATAAAAGAGACAAGACATTTATCCCTCCCTTTCGGTGGCCCCTACACCAAACAACATTCTCCCACATTGAGGTAATCCTTTTTACCGCCCGTGACAACACGCGCACGTTGCACTAAAACGTAGGTGTGGATACATGAAAGAAGCACATCGAGGGTTAAAGGCTTCTTTTACCACAATCAAAATACCATATGCAAAGTCTACAGGATTTTGTTACAACGGCACTGGAATGGTTAAACATTAGTTCACATCTCCCCCTTAATGACACTAAGTGTGATTCGTACTAAGGTTACAGGTGTGGGAGACCAAACGACTCCCTTCAAGCACTTTGAACAGTTGCTTTTTACGGTCTGTCTCCTAATGCACACTGATGTCTTTACCTGTCGATATTATGGAAACATGCCGTCCTCTCTTCGGCGACCATTCCCACTCCTGTTTTCATCTAGGATGCGTGCATGGGGTATCCTATTACAGCGATCAATAATCTTGAAAACATTATACCCCATTTGAATGGGACACGGTGTGCATGGCCAAACCTGATTTCGGGGTGAACTCCTTCACGCGACAACGTCGTTAACAGAAACATGAAACTGCTTAAAGGCACTTTTTAACATTGTGGAGGTCCCATTAAAACATTGTCAAACTTTGAAAGCTCACCTACATGATAGCGTTGGATTAGACACATAAATATTACAGAAAGAACACAGAACTTTAGACCGTTATACTGTCACCTGGTCACTATAGCAAACTATGGACAAATAGACGAGGATATAGTGTTTCATAACTTGGAGACAGAGATAGTATAACACATCAGTCTGTATTTGGGGAAAATTAGAATGGTCACTCATTGACTTTTCATATTTTTATAACACTTCTCAGAGCTTTTCAGGGCTTTGTGAGACATCAGAGACACCAGCATGGGAATCATGTAGCTTACTTAAAAAATGGAAAAAAATGCCTTTGTAGTTTAAACGTTTTGAAGTAAAGACACGTGAACTAAATTAAATTATCATATAGCAATTTTGTCAGACTACCACGGCCTGCACCCACACGCAAGTACCCATGCACACACACACTCACACACTCGCACCCACATACAGATTTTTTTTACACACCCCTCAAAAGCACAATATACACATACATACATACACACAAACACACAGAGATAAGAGACATACACATACACATACACATACACATACACTGCAAAAGCTAGTGGGTGTTAAAATTGCACCAGTCGGTGTTGTAAGAGGACCACTCCAAGCATTTTACACCAGTGTTAAACTCATTGAGTTAGTTCAACACCCATTGGTGTTATTATAGCACATTCTGTTTGTTGTATCAGCAATATTTGGTGTTATATTCAAACTCCATGGCGTATTTTTAACACCCGAGGGTGCGGTTCCTCTCACAACATCGGCTGGTGTTATTTTTGTCACCGTAGTTTTTATAGTGTACATCAAACCTGATCACTCTCGAACTTAAATAACCATTCATCGAATTTTGAATATGGTCCCTAGCAATCCATCTCAAAAATGTTAAATATTTAAGAGGATCCAACCATGGCTCCTTTTAACGCTGAAACGAATAGGAGTGCTTTGTCTTTTCTCAGCCACCGTGGCATTAAATTTTATGATTAAATTCTGAGATTTGAGCATAAGAATATCTACAAGCTGCAATATGCCTTGAAGAGTCATTTTCACCCCCCAGAAAAAAAAATAAAATGAAATACGAGATTTAGTCACCCAGCGATTCCACCGAAGCAGATTTAAACGGAAAAATCGCTGGAAAATTTAAAAGTGCGAAATGTAAAAGAAACACTACTACAAAAACCAGATATCATTAAACCGACTAAGCACCTGGTTAAATCTCGCGATTAACATGTCACTTGTCACTCGTTTTGACAAATCGCCAGTGAGGCGAGAATTATGGTGATAGATCTCTTTATACCTTGACCTAAAAGCAACACCAGTTCAGTTTCCAGACACGTGAGATATTTTTGGCTCTTTTTGTCGTCATATTGTCACCTGACATCACATCGTGAAATAAGAGCGCATTAGACGTGCGTGGTTACATGAGCAAACATACCAGCGCTGTCCCGAAGATGGATGTATTTATTAACATTCATCCGTAATATCCATGGTAACGGTCTTCAATGAAAATTGATGCTGCGTCCATGCGCCAGCGTCTGCCCCCAACTTGGTCTTAACGGAGGAGGCAATACGAATCTGTATAATGACGAGGGTGTCTTTAAAGGGAAATGATGGGATTTGGTACAGGCTGAAAACCGTAAAAACCAACGTTTACATCGTATACCGAGGAGGGGGTAAAACCAGGTTGCAATTGTTGAAAAGATGTTTTTGCCAGCACTAAATGAAAGCATGACCATGGTGGAAATCCATGTGATGTAGCATAAATAGCTTTACAATGTACAGTACCTGTCCTAAGGGGGTAATAGTAAATAATTAACAAGGAGTAAAACATTTGCCCCTACAACAATTTCACATAATTAACAGTATCAATTTTTAGCTATTTTTTCTTATAATCCTGCAACTTTCCTTTGATTGTTGAGACTTAAAGCCACAGGTTAAGAATGACCACAGTTTAAAGAAATGTGAGCTACATAATCCCCCGTGCTCTAAGTGTCTTTGATAAGGTTTAAAATGAAGCCCTGAAAAAAATGTATTCAAAATGATTATCTAGTGCTTTAAAAAAGAGAAATCTACGAGTACTCAAGTTGATCGGAATCACCATGCCCATTTCCTCCCATAGACTTACTGTGTGTAGATCTAGGTTATTTTTCATACCCCACCGCAGTGGAAATTAATTCATGGGTGATGTGCATACATGCATTATATCTTGCCAGTGGCAGCATAACTTGCCAAGCTGATGTATTCTAATGTGTTTATTTGTCCTTTTAAACATTAGTGTGTATATCTCAGATATCACAGTTTGGTAGTTTTTAAAATGAAGCTCTCCAATGTTAGCTTGTGTTTTTAAACTACCGATAATAATATAGACAACTCGTGTCTGCCTCTCGAATGTTGAAACAATTGCTTCGAGGGTGTTCATAAACATAGCGGCGCAAATCCACGCAGGAATGCTATTCAGGGGGGGGGGGCACCTATTGTTGTTTCCCCCCCCCAACATGAATAGCATCCTGCGATGATTTGCGCCCATGGTCATAAATCAGATACGGATTTAATTGTCATCCTGTTGCTACCATACAGAAATACAATTGCTTACCGTTTTCAGAGGCCTATATCAAATGATCTTTTTGACCGATTTTCTAGCAGAAAGCACACACCTGCATAATTGTTATGTACTCTCTTTAAATTTGAGTGAATAAAGAATGAAAATAACGATTTTTCACTCCCATTAGAGTGACCTCGGTGATCACTGTGTTAGAATGGTGCGATTCCTACAACCTGGAGGTGTGTGTAAAATTGATAATTTGCTCGTTTTCCGTGGGTAACACTGCTAGGAAGGAAGGATACACAGATAACCCAGGTTTACTCAACACATCGCGATCACTTTGGAAAACATTTGCGACCTCTCGTCAATAGTTAGTTTTCGCTAGCAAATAGGAATAGACCTTTGGACAGATACGTCGATACGATCTTTGCAACTGTCAATTCCACGCGGAACAACGTTGGGACAAACAAATTTACTCAGCTATCATGAGCGCCCCCAATGGGATAAAATATGCCAGTTTACTTTGATGTGGCAGGATGACATTTGATATGTTGTTCCAAACAACAGGATAAAGTTATGAGATCAGTCGTGATGGGGAGAGCTAAATTTATCTATGCATTTATTTATGTCGAGCCACCAAAGTGGAGAGAAACTAAAGGATCTCTAGCGGCGTCCGTCCGTCGTCTGCCCGGCGTCCGTCTACTTTTCGACCATTTGCCCGTTTGTAACCAAACTGTGATGGAAGATGCAAAACAGGGATCTCAATGTTATTAGGGGATCAAAGGTCATACCTGTTAGTTCTACTGAGTTTGGTAACTTCCTAAGTATAAGCCCATAATTTTACCAAACTTGGGTGGTAGAATGCCTATAGGGACATTAATGTTAATGACGTCAGAGGTCATGTAAGTTGGTCAAAGGTCAGATAAGGTCCAATTTTAACGAAATAGGGCAAGACACATCATTGGTATCACATTATTCAAAATATGCATTAGATTTGATTGGAATTTTAGAAGGTTGTGGTAAATTATGCTATGACCTCGGAAGAATATATGAGTTATATTCATATTTACTATATAGGTCATAAAAATTATGTAAAATAACTACAGAAAAGAGGGAGGGCCTGATTCTTTCATTGACTGTAGTAAAAGTGGCACAATTGTGATTTCGCTTTAAATTGAACAGAACAAACGGCATTGGAGAGCTAAGACTATGCCCTTGAGTATACCGTGAATGTTAGTCATTCAGTGCAAAGAGCAAATTTTACACTTGATAACAACACAGGCATCCAAGCAAGCGATTTGGTCAGTATATACACTTCAAGAAATGCAGTATTAATCTAACACCCAGGTTTTATTCAACATATGGATATCAGAGGGTGTGAAATATCAACACACTTGGTAGTAAATGTAATAAATTAGCATTGTTAATAATATTTCAAATGATACTATGTTTTTAGTGTTAACAGATAACTTGCAAAATAGACGTGGCCATGCACCACTGAACACGACTGTTAATGTTTGAAGACAATTTTCACCAAGTGGTCGAAATACACTCAGGCAGTTGTAGATGTGACGCGATATGACATTTGAAAATGAAGATTGTGTCGTATCAAAATAGATTTAGAGGAAAAGTTTCCAAGAATGTCATTCAAGCTCAGATCGAACGAACCATCTTCGGACAGGTTAGGTTAACCAAACGTAACAAGTAATGGAAATGCGTGCACGTGTCCTGATAGTGGGCGTACGATTAGAGTCATCTAAAAGTCACTGCAGACGTGACATGTGTGACTAACCAGGCGAATATCATGGAATGGAATTCACAGTAAAACTAGATAACTCAAGCGAGCAGTGTTTATGAGAGAGGTACTTCAAAGCGAGGCCTATATCAACCGGAAATAAAGAAAACGTTGAAAGAGCCTGTAAACTCTCTTGTGCCAATTGGAAAAGGCACATGAGTGTTATTTAAGGGTTAACTTGAAGGCAACATGTCCAATTTGACGAAGGAAACCTGACAAATAGTATACGCATTTAGTGTGGATTTATGTCGCAACTGCATGACGATTGGCGTGTTGATGAATGAGGTTTCTAAGGGATTAATTAAGAGAAATGCGCAAAATTCCGTTTACTGGGAAAGAAAGACATGCAATTGTCAGGCACGTCGCAGCCAATTTGTGAGGAAAAGTAAACGTTGTTTGTTGTGGCAATATCAGTCAGGAAGTCATGTAGGCATCGTGTCACCAAAAAAGAAATATTATTGTCTGACCTTACAGTTACTGAAAGAAATCATGTAATTGGATTTGATCAAGGAGAAAAGACACTAGTATACTGGCAGGATGCAACACAGTAATAATGAATGTTTAACTCTTTAAATGTCACTGAGCTAATTTCCACTCATTAAGGAGTGTGATTTAGGGACCACTCCTTTTGGAACTAAATTTTAAAAAAAATCAAATTCTAAGAGATTGGAAAAATCCGTTACTTTGGAGGTAAATCTAGTTTTTTCTACTCTCTTAAATTTTTAGCTCCAAAATTTAGCTGCAAAAGGAGTGGTCCCTTATCACAATCCTTAAAGAGTGGGAATTAGCTCCGTGATAGTGATGATGATGATGATGATGATAATAATAATGATGATGATGATAATGATAATAATAATGATGATGATAATATTTATTATTATTACTATTATTATTATTATTATTATTATCATTATTATTGTTATTATTATTGTTATTATTATTATTATTATTAGTAGTAGTAGTAGTAGTAGTAGTAGTAGTATTGTTATTATTATTATTATTATTATTATAAGTATTATTATTTTTATTATCATTATTGTTACAATTATTATTATTATTATTATTATTATAATCATCATTATAGTAGTAGTAGAAGTAGTATCACTGTTATCATATTCCGATCATATTCAAATTGAATAATACAATCAAGAGAGTTTGGCTGTTAAAAAGTAAAACCATAGAATAGTTTCAAAAGAGATAAAAGTACAGATATTTTCAACCGATATTATTTTGACATCTGCAAAAATATTTAGATTATTTTCCAAAACAGATGAAATATGCAATAAAATCTCATATAGTTTTCGGCTACGCTTTTTTTTTTTTTTTACACAATATCCATTCATCTCGTACAATGCATAAACAAATACATGTAACCTAATAGGATATGTTTTGCGCATTCTGTACGCTTATATCACCTAAACTAAAATACCAAGTTATCTGCTTGATTTTCATAGCTCCATCTACATATTATGACAAACAACAAAATCAAAAATAGAATGATAAGGAGAATTCATATTTCTTTCACGTATATTTGTTGTATATCTAATGGGAATTGTGAGTCACTTTTCTCTATCCATCTTCGTCGTTTGGCGATCTGAGAAATTGATTGTCCATATAAACTGTATTTTATCTCATAATGGATGAGAGATTTATGTGCATTTTGATACTTGAATCCGTTGGGATTTTGGTTGATAAAATGGGCTCGTAAAGCCTCGTATTTCTCTTGTTAAGTAGAAGAATGAATGAACCTGTGTAATGAATGAAATCCTGCGATTTCGTGAGAGGCAAATGTATACAATTACGATCCACGGGAATGCGGAGTATTAAAGACATGACCTTGACTTTGACCTTGGTGAATGGGTTATTTCAATACGGAATAAGAAATACCAATACAGAAAGAGTAACACATAGCTTTACCATCGGCAGTAAGTGAATGGCTGATTCACAAAATCAGATTAAGTGTATTTTGAAAACTATTTTATAATGGTTAAAGAGTACGATTGTTGAATGCTAAGTAGTGATATTGGTGATTTTATAGCTGGTAAAGAATGTACACATGAATAAAGAATATTCTGTCACATATTTGCTAGAATGAAGTAGAACAGCGAGCAGTATATGATGGCTATATTGCAAAATCGAGTCATTTACCACTATCCTGTATTTTGGTTATGAAAACGGATATATTTAAAATGATTGCTTATTTATGATAAAGTTCAGGGAATTCAATTCAATTCAATTTAATTTAATTCGGTTTATTGCTTCATATATAAAATAAATAATATACAATATAATACGCTTAACCAAAATAGTACAATACACTTGACAATAGTCTAGGAACTGAGTCCCAGAACTAAAACTGTCAAGTTTACATTTAAATTGAAATTAAAACACGGATAATAATTGAGCAAACTAATTGAGCAAGCTGATAATCACCAAATATTTGAAATTACAAGATATTTCATTCGTTGCTGATTGTAACAATTGTATTCTTCGTATACTGTAAATTATTCTCAATCTGTTACAATATACATTTCTGAAGATGGCTCGATGGGCTTGTGACTAGAAGCCAAAAAAACTGAGTTGTTTAATTTGGATATACAAAATGATAACAAGCAAGAGGAAGAAAAGAGAGACCACGAAAAAGAGTGGGATGGAAAAGAGGGGAGAGAATGTTTCAATTTAAAATGAGTCTAGGTTTATAAGATATTTGAAATGTTCAAAGTAATGGAATGACAACGTTATGATAGATAAAATTAATATTGACTTTAAAAGTGTGTTTTGATCAATATCTACTAACTCAAATTTTTACTTACTTTTCCTATGTTAATCAATACATTACAACATAAGTTAACATAATTATCATGTTGCATTGGAAACAACTGGAGTCTCCGACACTGAATCATTGGATTGTAATATTTTACAAGTCACGTTACTGGTGCCTAGTTAACGTTTCTACACCACGTCATACCCCTGTAATGTTTGCCATTCGTATTTAAAAATAAGCACACAAGTCATTATTACATTTGTATAAGTATTTTGACAGACCTCTTCGACAAATCAAAACACAAATATTCCTCGCAAAGACTCCAACAAATTTACATGCATCGAGCGACTCAAAAGACAGCCATTATGGTGATAAAAGTCGCCTTGTAGACAAATCAGCTAGGACATTAAAGGCAGGGCATCTCTTTTGCATGCCTAAAAATTAACACTGTGTAAATACACTGACATTTAGAAGAAAATGCCATCTGGAAACCTTTAACAAAATATAGGAGCTCGAAACTCAATTTTAGTGGAATTATAGCTACGAATAATTTTAAGATAATTATTAATTTCATCAATGCATGTTTAAC
>JZLH01S0078221.1:39223-60545 GCA_001188425.1 Eucidaris tribuloides | reverse complement strand
GTGTGTGTGTGTGTGTGTGTGTGTGTGTGTGTGTGTGTGTGTGTGTGTGTGTGTGTGTGTGTGTGTGTGTGTGTGTGTGATAGTAACTATGCAATTTTCTTTTTCTTTATTTGTTTTTAAGAGACTGATAAAAAAAAAAATCTACCTTTGAATATGAGTACAGTATAGTGCTGGTACATGTAGGTCTTTTTAGCATTGCCATGCAGTAATTTTAAGGCTGGTGCTGGTGGTAGCATCAGTAGATGTCAAGAGATATTAAAGATCAATTTCATTTTTGGTAAATGGTGAAAATGTACTGTTTTGCGTATTGTGTGTGTGTGTTTTTTTTTCAAACAGACGTTAATCATCTTTATACCTAAAAATCATATGCTTAAATGCTCCCATTTTAGATGTTGATGAAAAAAAGTTAAAGGGGGTGGGACTCGTGGGAAGTGATTGTCTTGCCAAAGGAAATGTGAAGTGATATCTACTGTACAATACAAAATTTGAGTTAAATAATCTTACAATCATGTATGTCTCTGATAGCGTCGGAAAATGAAGCCTTGATTTTTTTTCTTAAAATTAAGTGCTTGAAAAATACTGAAAATCCATAAGTGACCTGTTTGCCTGAGACTGCTGTGATATAGTAAAGAGTCCACAGGGTGCTTTACAGATTCAGGTATGATATTTATCCATACAAAATCTTGCCAGTGGCAGCATTAACTTGTCAAACTTTTGTATTCTCGGGTGGTTATATATCCATTCAAGCACAATCAGGAATGGAGCTCAGACCTCAAAGTTTGACTTAAATTTGCAAAAAACTGAACCTGCACAATATCACACAATGTATCTAATGTATGCTGTGGTTGAGTGTGTGTAATATATCGTCACATCAAACTATCACAGATTACAGAGATTAACCACATTCCATGAATTGTCTGGTGCTCACCCCTCCCACATCCAAAAAAGAGAGTAATCCTCTTTCGTATTAAGAGTTCCAATGATAAGGAATTAGCATTAAAGCAATAGAAATTGAATCTAATTTGCATTCCTGTGTATTTCTGCTTTTTGTTATGTATGAATAGTAGTGTTAACACTGTGACCTACATATACATCATGTTAAATAACTTTCTGGCACGAGTGAATTCGTAACTTATCAAGCCCTTTTGAACATTGCCACCCTGACCTACATACATAATGTTAGAGCAACTTTCTGGCACATGATATCTCTTTTACTTCTCAAGTCCTTGCCACACTGAACAACTTTTGGAGTGCTGTGTCACCTTTGCAACAGTTATCTAAACTCTTTTTATGTGCATGTATGATGTTGGAGAAAAGTGTTGTATATTGTGTACAACAGTTGTAAGTGAAAGACAGTATACCCTCACAGAGGATGGAGTGACTTGTGTGAAGTAAAATATTTTGAAACATATACTTTACATAGCAAATGTTCATGTTTTTCCCCATGTGACCCCAAAAATAAATAAAAATGTGTAATTAAATCTCCAATTTTTAGGAGAACATCCGATGTAACTCATTAGTTTTATTGATGATTTTGTGAGAGCCGTCTCCTTGCTGTGTAAAAGTGAAACAACGAGTGTATACTTTTTGTATTATTGGCAGTAATTTAAGTGGTACGTACAACTTGTGCAAAATTGGGGGGGGGGGGCTTAGTACAATTGGGTGACACATATGTGCTATGGTTGAGACCTCCATTTTCAGCCCTAAATTCCAGTTCCAGAGCATCACAATTTCAGAAGCCACAGAAAATTTTGATTTTTTTCAGTTTCAAAGACCCCCAAATTTGCCATTCCTCGTACCAATACATCCCTAAATGGCCATTCCAGAGCATCTTTTGTTTCGCTACTGATTTTGGCCCGGATGCGCCGCGGATTTGGACCAGAGCATATACTTTCAGCCAACGGCGTGCCGAAATATTACTGCGGTGCAGTTCTGGAGACCGCATTTTAACGCTCAAGTCAGTTCCAGAGGCCCCCCCCTCCGATATTTGACCTTGGTGTGGCATGTAGGTATCACATTGTAAGTCGAGTGCCCCCCTTCCCCGGGCCTAAGGCATCGCCCTACACTGTATATGCTTTGAGTATGCCATTTATGAGAGAAAAGTACAGGTCTTTAAGATAATTTTCTGAAAGCATTACTGCTGTGGACACCCAGCTTAAATCAAACAAGGTGTGTTGGTGGATAAATTTCCCATTGATCGAGAGGTAATATGAGATTACATTTCAATTTTTCATCGTTTTCAAATATAAGTGGCCAATTGGTATGATATTTCTTACATATTACTGTTACTCTATTCTACATGTAACTTCAGGGTAAGTTTGAGAAGAGTTAATGTTGTTTTGACTGATCTTGCAAATGAGTACAACTACTTTTTTGGATAACTTATTGTGCAAATAGAGTCGTGTCTTCTATGGACCAACTATTTGCTCGCTAGTCATGACTGGTTTGCAAACCAGACCAACATCAGTGTGTCAGAGGTCATTGTCCTGAGCCATTCAGGGTCTGGTTAACAGACTACCATTCATTTTCTAACACAAACCCACCTCCTTGCACAAACTATGCACCACACAAGTGGATGATGGACAACCAACTATAAGAATGAGAAACTCTTGAATATTGATTTTATAATACTATTTTAAAGGCCGAGCGTCTCTTGCATGCCTGAAAATTTGCATTGTGTAAATGCACTGGCTATACATGTAGAAGAAAATACCATCTGAGAACCTTTAGCACAAAGTATAGGAGCTAGAATCTCAGAGTTTTAGTGAAATTGCAGTGACCATTAGACTCTGATTTGAATTATTGTCTCATAGAGACAAACATTAATTGTGTAGAATGTACACTATATAGCAATTGGTTGTAATTGTTATGTTTTGTGTATTTGTTAGATTCTAGGTAATTGCTGATGCTCAGATTTCACAGACATATCCTTCATCAATAGGGTAAGGGCATGAGTAATACTTTCCTGTACTGTGGGGAGGGATGCAAATGAGACTCTTTGCCTTTCATCATACTGGCTAAGGAGCAGCAAGTGTTACATAACCCTCCTCTGTTACAAAATGTTTCCTTTTTTGGGGGGTTGGGGGTTGGGGTTGGGGTTAGGGTATGAAATTGAAAATGTTCCTAGTTTCTTTGTCATCATGCATCTAGGAAAAAAAGTGTCATTCTGATGCTCTTTAATATGTGTGTGTGTTTGGATGTGTGTGTGTGTGTGTGTGTGTTGTATGTGTGTGTGTGTGTATGTGTGTCACTCTGTGTGTGTATGTGTGTGTGTGTGTGTGTGTGTGTGTGTGAGTGTGTGTGTGTGTGTGTATGTTTATGTGTGTGTATGTGTATGTGTATGTGTATGTGTGTGTTGTGTATGTGTGAGCTGTAACCACTTCCAAACAGGGGCCTTTTATTTTTTTACACAGGCGATCAATGTTTTTTGATAAGTCCAATCAATAAGTCCTTAACAAATGACTCTCAGCCCCGTTTTCAATAGAATGACCTGGTGAGGAACCTAAACAAATTGCGAGTTATTGAACCTTCTGTACGTGTACATTATGTAAAAGTTAATTGCGTGTGTACACCTTGTTATAATTGAATGTTTGTAAGTAATATGAAACTTCTAATCCATACATATACTGGTATAATATATGTAGTGTTTGTACATGTATGTGTGTGTGTGTGTGTGGCAGCGAAAAAAATACATGGTGGCTGTTGGTTTTTTGCCCCCTAACCATCCAAAATAGGCAAGTCTGGCAACTGCATGAGTAACCTGTTCAGGAAGGCTACTTTATTTCAAAAGAGCCACATGAAGAAGAGAAGAATTTTTTACTTTGGTGTGTGTGTGTGTGTGTGTAGGTGTGTTTTATACCGCTGAACAGGAACGTAAGAATGACACTCAACATACAGACCCAGGACCATCACGGAAATGGGGATGGTCCACATTCCTACACCTAGTGCAAACGATTGCCAATTTTCGTTTGAGGGCATCATCATTTTTTTTCCTTTTTCACTCTGCACAAAAATCGTCCCCGGTTGCCTGTTTAAAATCACACACAAAACTTTATATACATGGGTATTGGGCAACCCCGGTTGGAACCGAGTGTGTCCGCAGTTGGTGACAGAAAATCACACACAAACGTCCCCATTTATACAGTCTGGAATCAAAAGTTACGTCCCTGATCGACGGTGAAAACATGCATACAGTGTGTGTGTGTGTGTGTGTCTACATGTATGTATTTTATGTGTACTGACTGTCAGTATTTGTCCAGTTGATGCGTTTTCAGTTTGGCACTAGATATTGAGTCAGTTATGGTTCACATTTAAGGTCTATTTTTTGGTGCATTGTAAATGCATTTAATAGATGACCATCAGCTACATTGTCTTACCATGGTCTAACTAGCAAAGGGACTGTCACTATATGGATACCTCTACATACTTAAATCATTCTAAGGCTGGGCCATCTATTTCAATACTGCCAAAAACTAGAACTATCAAGTTTTTGTACATGAGACATGCTTGGTTTGTAGAGGTCTAGGATTCCTCGAGATTGCATAGTGAGGAGGGGAGGCTACATTCATCCCATTTGTCCATCACGATGTATGATGTGAATTTAAAGGAGAATTTTCCCCACACATTGATGGGCACTCGGTGAATGTAGCATATAGTTACAAATCCAACATTGAGATTTTGAGCAAATTTGGTCAAACCATTCAAAAGATATGAGTTTAAAAAAATTGAAGGAATCTGTATGCTGCCCACTGCAGATGGCAGTAATATTTTTGGTCTGTGATGTCATACCAGAACAACTCTCAACTGATTTTGTACAGTACACACATATTTTTACAAATGTTTATTTTTCATGAAAAATGAATTTAGCCTACTGCCCTTGTTTCACAGGCATGCAAGGACTAAAGATGACTGCTTGCATTTTGCAAGGTGCTAGTTAGGTCTGTTGGTTTGATGCGAAAACATAGAAAATGTTGCAACAGAGAAATCCTAAATACCCAATACTGCAGCATGATTAATGTTGTTAGATTACAGATCTCATGTCGTGCATTATAGTGAAGAATGCCAGCTTTCAAATGGGGCTCTGCCAGTGGCAAAGAGATTACAGATAGCAAATAACAATTACATGCTAAAAATTGATAGTGCAGAGATCCAACAATAAATCAGGAAAGATTACTGTAAGACAGGGAATAAATGTTACCATGTAAGATAAGAATCTCAGCAATAAAATTATACAGGGTGGTGATTGATAGTCTACATTTAAACTTTAAAGGCAGTGGATCTCATTTGCAAACATCCCCGCAGACCAGGAAAAGATAACCCACACCCTTAGACTGTTGATGAAAGGCATGTCTGTAAAATTTGGAGGTCAGTAATTACCTTAAATTTGAAAAATGCGAAAGAATAAAAATAGCCGTTTAGTGTACGTTCTATGGTAGGAATTTTTCTCTCGCGAGAAAAAAAAAAATCAAATCAGAGTCTAACGGTCACTATAAATACCACTGAAACTGAGTTTCTAGATCCTTTATTTTGCTAAAGGTTCCCAGATGGTATATTCTTGTAAATGCCATTGTATTTACACAATATTAATTGTTAGGCATGCAAAAGAGATGCCCCGCCTTTAAAGGTGTAGTAGGCTACTTACATGTATAGTATTGGTATGTTAACTTTTTTTCCTTCTTAGTTTTTGATATAGCTTTATGGAGAATTACTGCCCATAAGATTGCTCCCACTTCCATTTTTGAGAAATTATGTAATGAAAATCACATTTTGCCATAACATGGAGGTAAAAGTGAAATCTGTTCACAAATTTCCATAATTCAAAACAGTTTTTGCTTGGAAAATTGTTGGCTTAACTAAAACTATACTTTAGCTGTAAAGGGTCAATAACAACATGGATTAATTTTGATAACAGACCATGTATCTGCTTAATAAATTCACCCCAACACTGTACATACCAGTCTGTACATGTTGGTTAATGGTACCAAAATTTTAATTCCATTTTTATTAATGGTAATACATGTACAAGCTGAAATTGCAGCATTTAGGAATTTTATTTAGAACCTGAGGATTAAAGCTGAAGAACTAGTTGAAAGTTTGAGAGCTGAAGAACTTGAATAGTCTTGACTGTAGACCCATGACTATTCATGCTTAAACAGCAATGGTAAAATCAGTTGACTGTTGAAGGAGTTCCAATTTAAAGCCCAAGTTTAGTTTTGGGGATTTTTTGTTATTTGAAAGTTTTATGCCCCAAAGTCATAACCCTGCAATAATAGATTCTGAATGTCTTTAGTTTTTTTTTAAATTAATTAATGAAAAATCTCAGGGGGACCCCCAAAATTTTACATTATAGCATCTAAAGGGTTAAAAAGGCTTTAAGGTTACATGTGTTATACCTCATCTGAAAGAGCAGACGCAGCTCTTTCAGATGAGGTATTACTCATATAACATTTTTTTGTCTTTGGTTTTTTAATTTTTTGAACATAATTAATCGAAAAATGGTACGGGGGGGGGGGGGGACCCCGACATTTTGCGAGTATATTCTTTACTATTATAGGCATCGCAAAGTGGTTAAAAAGGTTTATGAGTATACCTCAATCTGAAAGAGCTGGCGTCTGCTCTTTCGAGATGAAGGTATACACACGTGTAACGTTTAAACCTTTTAACCCTTTAGATGCGTAATAATGTAATTTTGGGGGGTCCTCCCCCGAAGATTTTCCATTAATTATAATTATAAAAAAAACTAAAGACATTCAGAATCTATTATTGGGCAGGGTATGAAATCTTTGGGCATAAAAGCTTCAATAAAAAAAATCCCCAAAGACTAAACTTGGGCTTAACACGCAAAGCGAATGGGACTTGAAATTTACACATTCTTCACATATATCATTGTCCCGTGAGTTGAGGTGTGAACTTCTCTGTAATACGTAAACCCTTTTGTCCCAGGTGGTGAAGACCAGAAAATTGACAAATTTGACTTGATATGATTAGGGTGCATGACAAATAGATATAATGTCAACTTGTGAACCGAGCCGTGAACTCACAATGATAATATTTTCCTGTCGACTTCGTCAATTCCCAGGAGAATCTGCCTGTCTATCTTTTTGTATTATTATTTTTTTCTGGAATGATCTGTATCGCATCATGTTTCACGGTTCTACACCTGTAAGACCTTTCATATCACTCCATGGTAGGGGGTCTCCACGGTGATAGTGTGATTGAATGGGACTATGCAAACTGGTTTATGAAACGGCAGTGATCTGTGGCATTGTTGAATTTGCCGGATATTTCTTCACTAGTGCGAACAATCACACAGTTGAAAGGGGAATTCCGGGGTGATGGCAAGCTGCAATATGCATTGTATGAAAAATAATGAAAGAAAGGAAATACATTCATCACTTACAGTTTGAAAAAACAAACAAACTGGCAAACATAATTAGGGATATTCGCTTGTACTTTTTGATATTTTTTTCAGTCATTACAAATTAGCAAATTGTCAAATGTCAAGTAAGATAAATAGAAAAGTTCTGTTGCTCTCATTTAACATTTAACATGTATGATATCATATCACATATTTACTTCACTCTTGTACTTAGTGTGATTAAACATAATTACCTTGTGGCTTTTTCAGTCATTACAACTCAGCAAATTGTCAAGTGTCAAATAAGACAAAAAAGTTCTGTTCCTCTCATTTAACTTGTATGATGTCATATCACATATTTACTTCACTCTTGTACGTAGTGTGATTAAGCAATTACCCTGTGGCTTTTATTCTTTGTTATTGTTTGACAGGATGGATGCTGAACAGTACTGCTTCGAAGACTTTGATTTTGAGCCGGATCCCAACTCCACGTTAAACGAAAGCAGTGACTGGGACACGTCCGAAAACACAACACTTACTCCTGAGAAGGAGGGTGAAGACAAGTCAGACACAAGGTTGCCCAAAGATGGACAAAGTGCACAGGAATTGCTAAAGAGAGCACTAGAGGCTTCATCAAAAGAAAGGACAACAGAAAGTGGAAGGCCCCCCTTGAAGGGGCATGTGAGATTTGGAGGCAGCACCAGCTCAGCCTTCTTTGATCCCAAGACTGCTCAGAGGTCGTCATGGGCAGGCAGGAGAAGCAAGTTGCTGGTGGCTCACGAGAGGAGTCGATCCTGGGATGCGGACGATGTCGGAGTGATTGCACTGAAAAGTAAGACTCAGTCTCAGAGTGTGAATGGCATTGTACGGACGGGGCAGGGAGGGTATGCCAGACAGAGGGTACTAAGTGACTCAGCCAGGGCAAAGGGAATGGTGCAAAGCTTGGACAGTGCAAACACTCTCAAAGAAAAGAGCAATAGCAAAACGGACTTGGAGACGATTGGTGAACAAATACCTCCGGAGGACAAGTTTAGTGTAAGAACTCGTACGGGTTTGCATCTTCCCAGGTGGAGGACTTCTTCAACGGGTAAACAACTGCATCGGCCGCATGGCCATCTCCACAACGGTGGACGCAAACTGATCCATTCCGCTAGTGTTGACTCCCCATTCCCTCCTAGTCATCAGAGTCCCATCCGGCCGTCGGGCCTGATCGATCGCAAGGACCAATACCAAGTCACGATGCATGGCGAACTACATTCCTATCGCAGCATGGACAGCTTTGCACCCCTGATCCATGCCGACCAACTGCCACACCAAGGTCGAGGTCAGAGCCTCGATCACCTGCCATCCGATGGCGAAAGGATACGTCTCTTTGGACCCAAAGACCTGATCTCCAACCTGACTTCCCAGGGTGTGCACTTGGACCTGACCAAGAGCACAGACTCTGAGGATGTCTTTGCAAGTCCCAACGAGGATCTTGAAGATCTTGGGCAAGAGATCACACAGCAGCTTTTGATGGATATACCTCCTGCCAGTCTAAGTCCTGCAGCCAGCAAACTGAAAAGGAGACCCCTGGTTTTGCCATCGGACAATCCCAATCTCCTGGACAAAGTCTTGGGTCTTCCTCCAAGTGGACGACCTGTTGGGGAAAGGATCACAGGAGGACGTGGGGATGGCAAGGAGAATGCAAATGGACAACCACCATCCACTCATGGGTAAGAAAACATTTTAATATATATTTCAGTTTGTGTTTCACTTTGTGACGTGAAGCCTCTGCTGTGTGAGGCTGTAGATTTCCTACAATGATTTAAACTCCTATTTTTAGCTGCTCAAGATACATGTATTTCAAACAGCGATGTATTGTCAAAAAAATGCTGGTACCGTTTAGTGGTAAGTGGTTGTTAACCTTTGAAATGTCTGTCACTTTTACACATTTTCCATATTAATAAGTCAGAAATACATATTTCTGTGTGTGGTGTATTATGAAGTAAATGAAAGCTCAAAGATTGTGACAGAAAAGCTTAGTTAAGTAGAAAACTAAGCTGTGAACTGTGTGTTTCTATAACGTGTTATGTGAGAAATGTACATGAGGGACTATAGCGCTATTAGTGATGACAATTGATTTATGATGCAGACTACTTCATAAAGTCATTAAAATGCTCAACACCAGTTTGTGAGGACTGTGAAACTGAATGTGAATTTTTGTAGATACGATGATTTGGCACTAAAACCAATGCAAATGTGGTTATACTACCAATCTTGCTGTGCATGAAAGAGGAAAATTTGTGAGAAAATATCGGAAAAGTAAATGTATCAATAGATAGGCGATCAGAAGCTAATTCCAACACCTGTACGAGTACAGTCTATTTCTTGCTCAACACTACTAAGCTGTGTTTACAAGGAAATCAGTCGATAATACTGCCAAAAGCCTCAATGTCAAATTCAAATCTTATTGTGATCGATAAATCCCTTTTAATCCGTGGTTTCCGAAAATCAATAACATGTAGACCGTATCCCAGAGACTAATTTCCTTCTAGCCAGTAAGTTCAATAAAGCATACCATTGGGGAACAATAGATGTACATAAGTAGAAGCAGCATGTACATATGTTTGTGGAGAAAGGGTTGAATTTCAATTGGTTCAACAGTGTGAACATTCATGGATCCTCTCACAAAGCGTGACAGTTTGGAAATATAATGCAGTGGTAATATTGATAATTTTAAAAGTCTAATTGTAACTCGTCGGAGATGATTTGATTTCATACTGTACATACATTCTCCATAGACCCCAACCTGAGACATATCATTCTTAGTCTCCTCTCCAAAGGGTTAAAATATCTAGATTAAGATTATTCTCTTTGAGCAGAATAGCATAAAAACCAGTACAGTAGTATAACTTCAATTTGCAAACTGAAGATTTATCTCACTATGTATTTTTTGTAGTGTATGTTTCTTGATTGATTTAATCATTGGATTAAAGGTAAGTGACATGATTGGGAACACTTGAAAATGCCTCAAGAACCAAATGAGTTGAAATATATACCAACCATACACTAGCAGGAGTGGATCTCCCACCTGGGAGGATTTGTCTGTAATTTGTTTACTTAAGGAGAATCAAGCATAAACATAGGAGTATCTTAATTTTATCTGGGGATGATAAAAATAAGCCCCATAAAGAGCCACAATGCAGGTTTCCATGCTACGAGTGATATTGACATTGTTTAGTTTAGAATGAGTCAACGTTTGACTACAAGATTTTCACAGGAAAATCCTTGCATAGTTTACTTGATTCTAGAGTAGTTTCAGCCCAAGTTGAGGACTACCCCCAATCATGTCATTTACCTTTAATACACAACTTGCTAAACATCAACTTGCCCCAAAGTAAATGAATATGAAGGGCACAACTGTCTCTGCCAATGAAATGTATTGGGAGAGAAAGGGGCTTTCTTCATAATTAACTTCTCATTTATAAATTACAAACCGTTCATAATAGCATCTCTCTGTTTTGTCAGTATGCAGTCCTTAGGTTCCACTGTTCTGGACTTTGACAGAAGAGGGCAGTATACCATGAAGTAGGTTGCCTGATATGGGTGGTCTTATTTATTTTGTAAAAAATATTCTGTAATAAATTTACTGTATGCTGAAACACAGACATGTTACTGTACAACAACAACAACAACAATAATAACACTACTACTACTACTACTACTACTACTACTTCTACTACTACTACTACTACTACTACTACTACTACTACTACTACTACTGACTATACTACTACTACCAGTAATGATAATAATAATAATAATAATAATAATAATAATAATAATAATAATAATAATAATAATAATAATAATAATAATAATAATAATAATAATAATGGTAATGATAATGATAATGATAATGATAATAATAATGGTAATGATAATGATAATGATAATGATAATGATAATGATAATAATATATTAACTAGAACAGTAATATTCAGTTTTGCTTCTTTTTAATCCATTGTAGAATAATATATATTCCATTAATTAACAGCTTTGAAGCAGGAAATACAATTCTGCAGAATTCCAAATTTCTAGAATAACTGTTTTTTTAATCTTTAAAGTAATGAAATATCTTATTATTTTTTAGAGAAAAAAAGAAAACAGTGATTTTTGGGGTAATTAGTATGCAAAAATGGTGTTAAATCAGTAGTTGTACTGAAGTAGAAAAAATAATCTGCTTAAGCGAAAACAGAATTTCAATTTCAGAAAACTGACAAATTGGTCAAAACAGTCACTTGTTTTATTCAACCAAAGTTACCATATAAAATCAAAAAATCAAGCACCACTGTCCAAAGTTTGAAACAATACACAAGTAAGATAAATGAATAACACAATTATTACAGACTGTAAGAATGCTCATACACAAAAAATGATGCAGTAAAAAACAACAAGAAACTATATTAAATCAACCTTGAATTGTAATCAATGTAGAAGAAAAAAGATTTTGTTATTATAAAAACATCAACTGGTATTTAAATGTACAGAAACAGAAATTTTGAGAAAGTGGAAGAGGTCTGAATTTCAATCTTAGAAAACAGATTTTGAGAAAACTTGGGTCTCTATAAAATAGCATATTCATCATAATTTACACAAAACTACTGTAAATTGAAATATGCATAGATCTAATTTAAAAATCAAAGATTTACATCAAATTAGAGGTGAACATTTATGTAGCACCTCAATTATATAGAATGCAAATGCATCAGAATTATTATTGTTTTTATTTATTTTTTAAAAATTTAGACAATAGACAATATCTGCTCCCCAGTCTGCACTGTCAAGTCACTGTCTTTTATCATGAAGACTATAATGCTTATAACTGGAGAGGGCAGCAGACATCAGTAGCTCCCACCTGTTCATGATACGGTACATGTTCAATGTACACATTCCTGTCAAGACTGATTGCTTGCAACTTGCAACTTGAGATATAACAATTTTCATGGACTGAAACTGAGGACACATTCATGAGCAGATCATTATGTTAATAGTTTGGTTTGTTTTGTTTCTTGGGTAATGCATCGTTTCATGGAGTTTTATGTCAGCAACCTTTTTTAAAAATTTTTTGCTGCCAACTGCTGATAAATGCACATACATGTATGCATGTGTAGAACTTATCATTTTATGCTCTGCAACCCCAACCCCCCCCCTAAAAAAAAACACTAAATATCGTTTGCATTATTGAAGGGACAGAGCTAACAATGAAATCATGGAATTTGATTAATGACAAGTTTTGGAGGGTACAGAATCCACTAGAAAGTACTCCTTGAAAAATATATTTATTTGTTTGTGATTAAAGTGATATCACTTTATATGAGGATACTTCTGCAAGTTACTGGTTTTGGAAAATTGTGAAATTTTTTAGTCCCAAGACTTGTATTTTTTCCTGAAATTGTAACAAATGTAAATAAGCAATAGACTCATTTGTGAGTTTCATTTTGTGGGGTCAATTTTTCCCATAGACCCCTGTCCCCCCATACTGTGTACATACCCTCACTACTCAAAAGTATTGCAACATACACTATAACGCATACATTTTGAGTTGAAGGGGTCTTTCTGTAATGATGTCCTTGAATGAAGTTTATTATTGGAAAATAACAAATTATTTGAAAAGAAATCAATGAATATAATTTCTCCTTTCTTCTCCAAGGCGGAGAGATTATCAAATGCAGGCGCACCCACGACAGAAGGACTGGAACATAACAATTTTTCGCCTTTCTGTAGGGATGGGGTGTTTATTCACTCTAGCATCGTAATTCGATTTCATATTTGCCGTCAAACAGTTTTGATGGTTTGGAAAGACTTCCTACTAACAAAAAATGCCAATATGCTCCTTTGATGCGGTCTCAGAAAGAAGACACCACGCCGCAAAGAGGAAAGAGCCTCCTATCTCCATAAGACAGTGAACTAGGAGAATAAGGCTACTAATTCAAGATGATGGTCTTCTCTCCACATTATTGTATCCAATGTACTGAAAAATTGCATGACAGTAAATTTTAGGATGTTTGCAATAGTACACCGCCTTTAGAATTCAAAAAGAATAAGAAATTATAACGTGAAGAGGTCTTGTCTAAAATATGGGGCATATCCTCCTTACCACTGTCTTATGAAGATAGGAGGCGCTTTCTTCTCCGCGGCGTGGTGTCTTCTTCCTGAGACAGCTTCAAAGGAACATATTGATATGTTTTGTTTATTGGAAGTCTTTCCAAACCATCAAAACCGTTTGACGGCAATATGAAATTGAATTACGATGCTAGTGTAAATTAACAACCCACCCCTATAGGGAGGCGTAAAAATGTTATTTTTTTTGTTCCAGCCCCTCTATCGTGGGTGCACTTGTATTTCATAATTTTTCCGCCTTGGGGAAGAAAGGAGAAATTATATTCATTGATTTCTTTTCAAATAATTTGTTGTTTTCCAATAATAAACTTCATTAGGACGTCATTACAGAAAGACCCCTTCAACTCAAAATGCATGCGTTATAGTGTATGTTGCAATACTTTTGAATAGGGAGGGTATGTAGTTTAACACATTTTCCTTATGTAACAGGAGCCTTTCAGGGTTGCATATTTTAGATTTTCAGTGAAGAATTAAAAAAAAACATAATTATGTGTGTGTGTGTGTGTGTGTGTGCATGTGTGCGTGTGTGTGTGTGTGTGTGTGTGCATGTGTGTGTGTGTGTGTGCGTGTGTGTGTGTGTGTGTGTGTGTGTGTCTGTGTCTGTGTGTGCGTGTTTTTATACAAATGTTAAATTATGATGGCTTTCCCTTTTTGTGGTGAACTAAGCCTCATAGTCCAAATAAGACAAGAAATAATGGAGATAATGCCAAAGAAACAAGATATGTGCACACAGCCACAAATTACCCATCAAATACGAAATGTTTGGATGAAGAGTTGTCGTCCGGGCTAGGGTTTCACCTTCCTAGTGCACCTGTAAATATGCTCTTGCATAGATATGCAAGAAGCATCACGAGGGTGACATTTTGACATGAACAAATATAAATGATGCAGTGCTGGAAATGGTAACCTCAGTGTTCTGAGAAATAATGAGTCCATCCAGGGTTCGTTCTGGGCAGCTAACTGTCTGGGGCTACGATATGTAGTAACATTGTCCATTTTCAAGGTGCAATTCAAGCTACATTATGTGACATACTTTGTATAACTTCAACAGCATTTAAAAACACAACTCATGACAATTAGAAGTCTACACCAGGGCTCCACACTAACTTTTTTTCAAACTTGCCCTTTGGGCAAGTAAAATTATCACTTTCAGATTTTTACTTGCCCGAATGAAAAATTTACTTGCCCGCAAATAATTTAATCAAAAAATTAAAGATAATTCTCACTAATTTTACCTAATGAGGCCTTTTCATAGCATCAGACATTTGTTATTTGAATTCTGGAGGTTGCAAAAGGTATGATTTAAGAATTCAAAGAATCTTAAGATTGAGTACAATGAACAAAATATTGATGAAATTTAGTATTTTAAGTCAACTGAACACAATATTTTAGACATAGATATATTTTGTTCATTTTGGAAAGATTTTTATTTTATCCTCATTTCATGATTAAAATTTTACTTGCCCAATCGGGCAAGTAAAATTTAACATTTTGAGGTTTTACTTGCCCAACATGAAATTTTACTTGCCCCGGGCAAGCGGGCAAGTGCTAGTGTCGAGCCCTGTCTACACTGTAGGCACAAATAGAGAGAATTCTACATGTACATGTACGTTGATTCAAGCAAATGTATTATTAGACTACAATAGGAAACAAGTTTTAGTAGGCTAGATATCCAAAGCTGTTGTGGGATAAAATGTCTTTATTTTTTCAAATAGAATACAAGTACAAGTTTATGCCATTTGACTCAAACATGTGATGATAAATTTGTAAAGCCCAAGTATATTCTTGGTAATTTATGGTGAAAAATGAAATACTTAGCAATTTTGTTTTGTAGGTAGACCTACATGTGTATGATCTATCAATGCCCTGAAAATTGCTGTTTCAGAAACTATCCCGTTCGTAAGAATTTACTCAAAACGTAAAATATCTTTTTTGGGGGGGGGGGGAACCCAACAGTTTTTAGTTTTTGCATAGGTAATGTACATAAACTATCGCTAGATGTTCTTTAATTTAAACATCATAATTTCTCACTATAAACAATTTTCAGTAGGTTTGTTGTTGTTTTCTGATGTCTAGGGTAACAATAGAATACTGTGTAAACAATTGATGAAACAGTTGTCTGATTAACAAAAATTATACTTGTACTTTAAATTGTGACTTTAACCCTCAAAATATGTGATGGTGGATACATATATATGTAGCTTGTCCCCAATAAAAATCCCTAAAGAATTTATGCAAACTTCTGATAGCTAGGTGTCTGACCAAGAGATGTGTTGCACTTTGTAAACAGGATGGAAATGTACATTTGGGAATGTTCCAATGCTCAGTCCAGTTTTCTTTCACAGGTGCAATGAGTTAATCATTAATTTCCTTTTAAGTTTGTATTCATATGGTGTGGATAACAAAAGGCAAATGTGGGTTTGATGGTGTTTTCTGATGTCTGGGGTGACAATAGAATACTTTGTGAACAACTGACAAAAAACTTTCTGATTGACCAAAACTATACTTAGGCTTGAAGGTCTGTGTTGTAGATGTGTTTATTAGTTTGAGTTTGTGTATATTGCCACTTGATCTACTAGTTATTCACAGTAACTCCCAATATACCAACCTTAACCTAAGGCCTGTTCACAATCTAAAACAAAGCCTTAATCCTGATCCTGAACCCTAACCCTAATCCTGAACCCTAATCTTAGTCCTTATTCCTCGCAAAAGATGTGTACTATAATGTTTGAAGCATCGGTTGTTATCTTGTGTAGATTTGAAAACACCCAGTAGTTCTGAACATTTACATGTAGGTAAATTTGAAACGGATCTTCACATGGTAATGGTATCACTACAGCGTGTACCTAGGAAAATGTCCCTCTTCATGGATTGCAGAATATTTACCAAAATTAAGTACTATTCTCTCTTCAAGGTCACCAAACTGCCTTAAAAGTGATGCAGAAACATGACAAAACATTGATTACCTCTATATGTACCTGTGGTTCAGGGGGAAAAAAATTATGGGGGCTCCAGGCAAATTCTTGCAATGATCTACCCCTAAAAAAAAATGATTATAAAGGTGATCAAAAAGTAAAATATTAAGTAATGCATTACATCAGTGACAAGAATAATGTATGTTGAGGCAGTTTTCAGTATGTCTTGTATGGAAAGTGACAAGGATCTTCCAAATCCCATTAATGAAACCAGGCCAAAATGACAGCCCCTTGTTGTTATCATCTTTAGCATCTATCAGTATCAAGACTCTTGAGACCACATTCCAAGAAAACTGGGGGCGTCGATTACAACCTCTCAATGAACTGAAGGTAACTAGATACACTGTACATGTACATGTATGTATTTTGTGTGTCAGATTTAGTACTTCAATATTTTATCTTGGGATAATTAATGTGCTTTGCCTTTTGTTTTTGCAAGGGCAGTTTTCATATGATTGCCACACTGTGATTGCAAACATAAGTTGGAATTGGCAAGTATGATTAGATGGGTGGAGAAATGTGTGTGTGGGGGAGGGGGGGGATAGACATAAATGTCCAAGTGTTGCGCTAGTTAGTCACATCATTCTGACCATTTTGTAAGCATTTAGGGTGTAATCTTTGTCCCTGCCCAAATCTCTGGACCCTCTCTTTCCGCTACGGTAATCAGAGAATCACAAATCTAGTTGTAGTCTGGCTTCCAGACGTTGAGATTAACCCTCCCTATACTGATAGGGAAACTACTATCTTCACTCAACTTTTTTGACTGAGACTAGTGTCTTGATGTCCTTTTTCTTCCAAACTAGTTAGTTACGTGCAGTTCTACTGGGGGGGGGTTTGGGGCTTAAGCCCCCCCCCCCAAAAAAAATTGCTCAAACCCCCCCCCCCCCAAGTTTTGGATGAAAAATGTTTTACATTGAAAATATTAATAAACATCCCCTTTTGGCCTTTTTGTTGTTGAAATTTTTACATGAAATTCCACACCCCCCCCCCCCCATTAGCGACTCCTGCTGGGATGACTCTGCAAAAAATTAATTTGGGACCTAGGATTTGGCCACGGATGAAGCCCCCAGTCGCCCCTTAAAGTATCCATCCAAGAACCGTGCCTGCAAACTAGTCAGATGTTGGGGGTGCTTCAGACAGGCAGCAATGCATTGGAAGAAGATATAGTCACAGGGTCTGGTATCGAGACTAATGTCGTGGGGGCTGTCATGTCCGGATCTGGAGATCTAGACTTGGCCTCTTATTTCATCTTTATCTCTCTTCTCTCTTCTCTCTCCTTGCCACGGTTTCTCTCATCCTTGTCTTCTGTTCGTGCAGGTTGCTGTCTCCTTGCATGGTGTATTATATGTCTGTATCTGTAACATGCTCTCTTTTCTCGTGATCTGCACGTTTCTGTTTCTCGTCACAGCTCTCCGCCGAGAATACCCCATTTTTTTGCACATTCCTGTGCTGTAAGTTAAAATGCTGTGAAGTCAACCCACTTGCTGGAAAAGCATACAGTTAAAGGGGAATTTTCCCCACACATATGATTTCAGTGAATGATGCAAATGTAGAGGAATTCAAAAGTGACTGTTCGAACAAATTTGGGTAATTCATTCAAGATTTATGATTTTTCAGAATTTTATTAAATCTCTTGTGAAAGGCACCCTTCTTCTGGCCATTCTACAATAACTTTTTTTGTCACGTTAGAACAAATTTTATCTTGGTAAGATATTTAAAAAAACAATCATAAAATCTCACTTTTCTGAGATAGCAATATACCACTGTAATTGCTCCTTCAGCAATAACATAGTACATTTGACAAACATGAAAAGTGCGTCTGGGTTTTAATTCTGATGACAAATATAATTTTACAATCTTTCTGTGCAGTTTTGATGGAACAGTGGCATGGCTGCTCAGATCTCACGACCTTGTGCAACATTAATTGCAAATTTATATCAAAATTTGGTGTTAACCTAAATTTTGTTTCAGTTTGAAAAGCTAAGAATTAGAGGTTAGTGACATGATTGGGAACATTTGAAAATGCCTTAAGAACCAAATGAGTTGAAATATATACCAACTATACACTAGCAGGAATGGATCTCCCACCTGGGAGGATTTGTCTGTAATTTGTTTACTTAAGGAGAATCAAGCATAAATATAGGAGTATCTTAATTTTATCCGGGGACGATAAAAATAAGCCCCATAGAGAGCCACACAGCAGGTTTCAGTGCTACGAGTGATATTGACGTTGTTTATTTTAGAATGAGTCAACATTTGACTACAAGATTTTCACAGGAGAATCCTTGCATAGTTTACTTGATTCTAGAGTAGTTTCAGCCCAAGTTGAGGACTATCCCCAATCATGTCATTTACCTTTAAGCTTTTTACTGATATAAATATCAAATTTTTCGAATTTACGACAAGTTCCCCTATTAGGTATAGCGTGTCACATATGATTTCCACCATGTCTGACCTATCCCTTTAATTCGGAATTCATGGTTAACAGGCACCTGAATCGGCAATATTTGCTGACGTAGCAGTTCCACATTAATCAAAGGATATCTTGGCCTTTCAGGTCCAACCAATATTGATGACTTTCACATCTGCCTAAGATTCATCAAAGATGTCCGACAGAGATAGAAAAAGAAGAAGAAATATTTACTTGAGCTACTGAAATATACTTTGGAACAGACTCGCTATTAAAGCCAGAGAATATTTTTGGTCGACCTGACGAAATTTTCCTCAGTCGTTCATAATGTAACTTACATTATGAAAGACTTACATTATGTAAGTTACATTATGAAAGACTTACATTATGTACGTTGTTGTCATGCCATATTTCAGAAAACAGCATCAAACGTAATGAAAATTGGTTAGAATGACAATTTATGATGTTTAAAGGAGAACATGTAGTGGTATGTACATTACCTACGGGGAATGTCGGAGGTTCCCCCCCCCCCCAACATTTCGCATTTTGAGTAAAATGGGCGAGTTTCAGAGCGAGCAATTTTCACGGTATTGATAGATCATATACATGTCCATATATCTAAAAAACATAACGGCAAAGATGTTTTATTTTTTTACCATTACCAAAACTATATCTTGGCTTTAATGTAACACAGGTAACAAAATCTAGCGTGAGGTAATATTGTAAATTTTCCTTAATTCCTCTCTAACTTTGATCATGGATAATTTTAAAGTTACAGCTGTAGGAGCCTTTAAGAAATCTTACTCGAGGACATACTGTACAACTACAGATTATTATTAAAAAAGGTCAAGATAGTTGAAGTGTCCACATTTAGTTTCGTGCTTCATGTACTTTGATGGTTGACCAATTGCCACTGGGTCACTTGAGTAGTGGTCAGCTCAGGTGTCCAGTCTGACCAGACACAAAACAAACTGTGAAATCGGAGTCTTCTTGGTCACTTCAGACTAGTACCCAACCCCCAACCTCAAGTGACCCTTATTTGTTGAGATCCCACTCCATAGTTTTTTTGGTCATTTGGGTCAACCACCTTGAGTACAAGTCACATGCTCCTTTTCCATAGAATGCATTGTTAAATAGAGCAACTTCCAAACTGTCCCATTAAAGGCAGAGTTCACCCTGATGTCAAGTTGAACAATGAGAGAGACATACTTATGAATGTTTGGTGAAAATCCACCAAAGAATAGCGGAGTTGTGAACTTTCAAAGTCTTAAATTTGTGATGTCACATGCGAGCAGCTATTGAAAACGATGTTACCTGTTCATTTAATGTATAATTAGAAACATTATTTCACACATGCTTCTATGAAGAAAAAAAATCAATCATGAACCAATAAAAAGTGGCAGTTTATTGAATTAATATCACATGGCATATGGGGAGCTGCTCGCATGTAATGTCACAAATTTAAAACTTTAAAATTTCATAACCATGTTTTTTTTTTTTTGATGGATTTTCGTCAAACCTTCATTAATATGTTTCTCTTATTTTTCTGCTTTTATTAAAACCAACTTGACCTCAGGATGAACATCCCCTTTAATTAAAGTGATAGGCTAACATTGTGGAGCTTCAATTTAAAAAATTGTCAAACTTTGATATCTGAGCTACATAGTAGTGTTCAAATGGACAAATAAACACCCTAGAATACAAAAGTTTCGAAAGTTACACTGCCAATGGCAAGTTATACATGAATAAACAATAAAACTCGGGGCGAGTTTTATTAACCTAGGTGTACACACAGTTAGTCTATGGGAGGAAATGGGCAAGTGAATCTGGTCAACTTACGATTTTCACTTTTTTAAAGCACTAAATAATCATTTTGAAATACAATTTTTTCAGGGCTTCATTTTTAGACCTCATCAAAGACACTGGTGGCATGGGGAATCATGCGGCTCAGATTTTTTTAACTGTGGTAAATGTTAGCCAATACCTTTAAACAAATTAGACTTGGCTCAAGTTGCTGTGGAATTTTGTCCATCAAAGTATGAAATTGCAGTCTTTGCTTGCAGACCAAGTCCACACTATACATGTACTACACACTTGTGACAGAGAAGGTAATGGTCTCCCAATAAAAATATGCATGGATTTTGTCCTATGTGTAGCAGTGGTCTTCACAACCAAAGTCCCAATAGAACAATATTTTGATGCCTGATTTTTAATTAAAGGTGTTTTGTTTAAATTCCTTGTAATAGATTTTGATAATGTAATGTCTGAAGATTTACTGAGTGGGATTATGAGTGGTTTTAAGTGACAGAGAAGGTAATGGTCTCCTAATAAAAATATGCATGGATTTTGTCCTATGTGTAGCAGTGGACTTCACAACCAAAGTCCCAATAGAACAATATTTTGATGCCTGATTTT
>JZLH01S0078221.1:23407-33883 GCA_001188425.1 Eucidaris tribuloides | reverse complement strand
ATAGGAACTAGAAAATCACTAAATTTCCCACAGGCTTCTCTCTGTATAGGTCAATATTTGACCCCCAAACCAGGATTTCACCCTTCATTTTGATGCATTGATTCTTTCTGTGCTTCTGGGGGTGTTTCAGTATCAACACAGGACCTCTAGCTTTATGTCCTTTCCAAGGGACGGGGTAATGGGGCTGAAGCCCAATACCCAAGGTCACAAATGCCATGGCTAGGACTCGAACCAGCAAATCTGTAAATTGGTAAACCAAGGTCGAATCCACTAAGCCGTGATGCCTCCCCTTACATTATTTCACAATTAATGTAGTACATTTACTGTATATGCACAGTCGTGAAACTGCAATGGAATATCTTTTAAAAATGCCCAGAATTTATCTTGTTCAACATTATTTTGTTAAATTAGCTCATGTTTTTTAGCTCTTGTTATTCACAAACATGCCAGCTTTGTTTGATTTTTAGAATGATGTTAGAGCTTAGTTTGTAATCTCTCTCTCTTTATAAAAACACTTCACTATTTGATAAATATGGGTATGCAGAAAATATTCATAAGTTTTTGTGGTTTTGATGACAAATTATATTGATGGAAAACTATTCATTCCCATTTGGGGGGTGCCTGATGACTGACTGCAGTAAATTCGTAACTGATATAAAATGCATTAATTCATGTGATTATTGTTAACTTGATTAGATCTTGGTAAAATGGTATACTAACTTCAGTAGGCCATGATTACCGGTGTCACTGTAAGGCTGACTGATATCTCGTCGTAACAATTTGCATGAAATCTGTGGTCAGTTACTACCTTAACAACCTAAAGGCAGTGGATAGTCCTGGTAAATGGTGAAAAATGAAAATTTTCTTCTATTGTGTTTTTATGTAAGCAAATATCATCAATTAAAGCCATGACAATTACATGCTCTAAAAATCCTTTCACTGTTTAGAAGTTGACCCCCCCCCCCCCAGCATTTTTACCACAGGAAATGTAAATAGTGGTATCTGTTCTCATTTCATTCTTAATTATTTTTGGTAGGTTTGGTGTTGTGTCTTGATGTCATGTATGACAATACCAAACTCTTATTTAAAATGGATGAAAAATTAGTCTGATTTACAAAATTTACTGCGGGAGGTTGAAGTTTGTAATAAAAGTGATTCTAGTCCTACATGTACATGAGACAGTACTTTGCATATTGACAATAGCAATAATCAGAAGTAATAATTCTTTGTATGATTATTTTTAACATTATCATTATTATGATTATATTGTATTGTATGTCATGGGATGACTGCTACTGATTAAGTGAGCTTAGTTACAAGGAGTTTTAGCATTCATTATTCTATTCCCCTCCACGGGTAGGGGAATATGTATTCCCCTCTCCCCTCCCCTCTCCTTCCTTTTCCCCTTCTCTACCCCTCTCCCTCCTCTTCTCTCCTCTCCTTCAATTCCCTCCTTTACCCTCTCCTATCCTCCCCCTCCTCTCTCCTACCCTCTCCTCCCTTCTCCATGAAATCGAATGAATATTTATGCTGTTATTTTTTTTTTTACTTATCAATTGTATTATGTTTTGAGTGTTATGAAACCAGTCATAAGATACAAAGGAATGCACTATTTATTCTGTCACCTTGTGTCTCTGTCTCTTAGAAAAAAATGAATAAATACAATCCTTTTATAACCATCTTTCAGTTAATACTGCATTTCCTGTGTGAAGTGGGCTGTAAATTCATGTGATTGCAAATACATAAACTCCTACAAAAATGCTCGCAGCAATTCTGATCTCTCTTTACTTCTAATGGAATATTGAACGACAGACATCTACTATGCTCTTATTATGATTACATTATTGTGCCATCTGCTTGCCTGATAGGGGATCACACTTTATCTTTTTCCTTAAAAAGAAGTTACATTAATGAGGGGACATTAAGAACTGTGATACTAGTAGCTCTTTTATCCATCAGTGTTGCTGCAGAGTGATTTTCAATATTCTGTTGACCTTTGCATATGGTTCTGTTACAGAATGTTAAAGAGCTATGCACGGGTCATGGTTAGAATTGATCCATAATGGTCTCCATGATTTCATTTTGAAGGTCAATTTATAATCCTTATGTAAGTATTTGAGTACTTTCTGATTGCGACTATAAGGGCAATTGATGCAATTGATTATGTTCATCAAGATCTATTAACCTTATGTTATGATTCTGAATTGGAAATCTAACCCAGACATTTCTTCTGGTCTGATTCTATTTTCCCGAATATAGGGCATCAAATATCCTAATTGAAACATTTATTCAAACGTTGAGATTGACAATTTGACATGCATACTACTACTCCATACTAAGTAAGCGCGCTGCAAGTCTATGGTTGTGAGTCGCTATAGTGCAATTGGGAACCCCTTTCACTCACTTTGGGATCTGTTTCTTCTCTTCAAATGCAAAGTGTTTTGGCCCCTTTTTGTTTGGACCTCTTGTTCTTAATAGCTCAAGAATACCTAACCTTTTACTACAAGTGCCCCTTTTCAAAATGGTTGTGCCCCTTTCAATCCCTTTTCCTGCCCTGCACTTCTAACTTACGTCAAACGAAAGTCACACGAAAACTAGAACATTGTAATAGCTAACAGAATAACTTCATTTCACGTTGATTGACATGAAGGTACTACGCTCCAAAAAAAAATATCTATATACATAAGTTGACAAAATTGGAAGAGAAAACATTGCTAAAGGGTCCTCTGAATCTGATGTAATTTATATGCAATCACTTCAGAACGACATCGATGAGAGAAAGAACGAAAATGGAGATACACTTCGGAAGCCAAATCATGCTCCCCGTAATCCTATATTAGCATCGCTGCCAGTGACTTCCAGGTTCGCGTTCGCGGAGCAGCGATAGGCTTACGGTAAAAGAGCGGTGCTGCATCGCGTTCGGGATTTGCGAGGCTGGATATATACTCCGGGGGAAGGTTATCCTTTCCCGAAGTGAAACGTGATTAGGTTACACTCCTTATTACATCTTGTTCGTTAGGCCGGTGGAAGTTTCAGGGATCCTGTGAATTTTTGTGCTAGCTATTTTTCTCGAGCTAGTTTCTTGAGGGAGATAGTTCGGAATTGCTAATTTTAAAGTTATTGTAAAAGTGACAAAGAGAGCCTTTTAGAGCATGCATAAGACTACTCTCGTAGGTTTTCAAGTTCAGTTTATTTGTGACAAAAAACCTGAGTTATAAGTTCTGTTATCGATAAGTCCTCTGGATAGACTGAATGATATAAGGATGATTTGACCCCTTATAGATATATTTGACAGTGAATCTGTGCTCCCAACAATAGATAACAGCCATCTACATGTATGTGTATGTAACATACAGTCCGACCTCAGTTATACGGCCATCAATTCACTGGATCTCTCTCTTATCCAGACAATGGATTTACCAGTCATTGCCAGTAACTCATACCCCTTAATCAGAAGTGTACACAAACACTTGCTGGGTATCAGGGGAACAATAGATACAGTGTCACTTGTGTGGGGTACATGTATGTTGCAATTTGTGCATGATCTGTGGATTGTAACACGATAGTTAATGACATGTTTTACCTCCTTCCCCCCCCCCCCCTCCACCCATATTGATACAAAGTACCGTGTTTGTGCATTATCTCTCCTATCCGGCCATATTACTTACCGCGATGGCTGATGGTTCCAACTTGGACGGATAACTGAGATTGGACTGTATTGCACTAAAATTAAAACCACCCAATTCCACCAATATGGCTAGAAATGACGAAATCTCCTTCCCAAAGGCATAACGGTAGCAAAATAAGCATACTGAACAATGCATATATTTCAAAAATACCCTGTGCAAATTTCTCAATTTACTTTCGTAAATAGGATGGGACAACTAGGTAAAGTGACAAATTTCCTGTTCTTTTACAGATGTTTTCAAACATTCCCTTTATAAACTGTATTGTTACAACTGATTTTCCTCCACATTTGATTGATATTTTTAATGACTTTCACTCCGGATTTCTTTGAAAGCATAATTTTCCAAAAGTTTCTGCAATATACTGTATACGCTGAATATTTCGCTTTGGTTTTATTTTTGTGAATTTCGTGACTTAATGCATGCGAAAATTTTCACTTCCTTATATTTCTGTGGAGAGTGAATGCAAATAAAATGAAATCGCACAAATAAACTCTTGCGAATTCCCCGTCTTGAAGCAATATCGCAAAAATATATGGATGCGAAATATATGGCATATACAGTATTCTTGGCAGGATGTCTTTGAACATCATTATAAATGCTGTACACACACTATCAACACTCTGCAATTTTGTTTTGTAACTAAGTGTCTGCAATGTTAACCAGTGTCTTTAATGGTGTGAAGGTTTGCTCTAAGCGAACAGACTTGATATGAAGAAGAAAATAATGTTTCTTTTTAGTAACAGGAGAACAAATTTTGCTGTGAGCCAGAAGCATGGGATAGCTTCCTGTTTACTTCAAAGAATATTTGTGTACAACGCATTCAATTGAACAGTGCAGGTTGCCTCTTGTATGTAACTTGCCACTTTCTGATCGTTATTTCCGTATTGAAAATGATTATTTTGGTTCCGAACATGCTAAAAAGTTCCCTTTAGCTTAGAATATTGATATCTAAATTATTTTTCTTTTGTAAACATACTTGTTTATTTTTGTATCTGAATTTCAAGGTCATGTATTTTGACTATTCTGCGCACCTCGGTCGAATATTTCGATTTGAATTTAAAGTCGCATTCGAATACGGCAATCGGCTCCGAAAAGTTACTTCGATTAATTTGATTATCTCAAGTTATTTGCAGTTTAGTAGTAGTGTTGATAAAGAAACTGAAAAGCATACTTAAACACTATTACTAGCTAGGCAGGCCATAATGTACATCAAATGATTTGAACTCTAAAACTACAATTTTACCCTTTCAATTTTGATAAAGTGCATTGGTCTTTGTGCTTCTGGTGTAATCTCTGTCTCAACACAGGGACTCTGGCTTTATTGTCCTTTCCTGAGGGATGGAGTATTTGAGAACAAGGCTTACCCATGGCACATTTGTCATACTTGAACCATTGACCGTTTAAACTCAGAAAATTATTGAATTTAGCCAAATGTCTCTGCTATAATTGCTAAAATGTTCACACTTAAATACTTTATAGTACTTAATGCCAATTAGTGAATATTTTTATTTAATAATATTTTTAATTTATCTTATTCTTTGTTTGTTGTAATAGCCATTATATTTTCTCTCTATCTGGATGGTTCTAAACTTCACTACAGTGTATATCTGCTCATCGAAAACGGGTAGAGCTTAGTTTGGCTAATCTCTTTTTAATCTCTGAAAAATATAATGTTACTGGTTACTAATTTTTATGCAAGAAAATATTCATAATTTCTGTGGTTTCATGACATATTGAATTTGATGGAAAATTATTCATTTCCATTTGGGGATTTCATGATCTGATGCAGTCAATTCTTACAATAAAATCATTATGTTATCAGGATTATATTAAACTTGATTAAGCTTGGTAAAAAGTTATACTAACTGTCAGTAGCCATATATTTATGGGTCACTGGTAAGAGTGAGAGTGAGCGAGAGGAGATTTGCATCGAATTTGTGATATTCAAGTTTCTACTAGAACACAAGTTAATGGTCGGCGATGGCAGGTGGATGTATAGTCATGGTAAACTGTGAAAAAATGAAATTTCTTCTATTGTAGCTTTAACGTAAACATATTCATCATTTAAAAGCCATGGAACGAAATACACACTCTGAATTCATTTTAAACTGTTGAAAGGTAAGTTGATAATTTTTTGTCTACGAATGTAAATAGTGATATCTGCTCACCGATAATTTAAAGTCACTAATATTTCATTCTGAAAAGTATTTTGGTAGGTTCATGTTCTGATCATTTGTGTGACAATACCAAACTTGAAAAAATTACTAATCGAACTAAATCTATACTTCGGAGGTTGAAGTTATAATCAAAGTGATTATTAGTCCTTGCTTGAGTAGTACTTTGCATATGAATTGGTCAATGAGCAGAAGATAATAAAAACTTTATTATTTTAACCTTTTAATATCATTCTATTGATACGTCATGGATGACACTATTATGATTTAGTTGCAAGTAATTCTAGCATTCATTACCATTCCCCTCCCTGTGCTTTTGCTTCCTCCCCTCTCCTCTTCTGTACTCACATCTGCCGCCCCCTCTCCCTGCCCTGCCCTCCCTTTCCTCCACTTCTATCCCCCCTCCCCTCGCTTCTCTCTGGCCCCTCTCGTCCCCTCTTCCCTTCCTTCACTTCACTTCCTCACTCCCTACCCTCTCCCTATGCCTCCCCTGACTCTCTCCTACCGCTCTCCTCCCTTCTCTGTGAAATCTAAATGAATATTTACTGTTATTTTTTACTTTCACATTTGTAATTGTGTTTTTAGTGTATGTAAACCATATCATAAATACAACAGGCAATGCACTATTCTTCTGTCACTGTGTCTTTGTCTCTAAAAAAATAAAGATCAAAATTACAATCCTTGTATAACCAGGCTCCACAGCTAACGTTTTACTTTTTACTTCCCTTCGGCCATAGGTAAATAATCACATTTTAGAATTTTACTTGCATCCGAAGACAAAAATTTACTTGCCCCGGGAAAAAACAATAAAAAACATAAAAAATTGTTTCTCCACACATACCGTAGTCCGTAAGCCTATAACCTTAATGTCTTTTTAATGTTAATGGCTAGTTGTTATTCTAAGGCAAAAGTATGACTTACTGAATTTTAGAGCATAAAATGTCCAGCTAGTACTATCATCGTGTACAGCAAGAAACCATTGTTGTGCTGCCATAGTATCATACCCGCTGCTTCTTTGCACTGCCGAGCGGAACACTTCTAGTGCTTCCATCGACTTTCGTGTGTCAAAAGCGGAGCCGTGAGTCACTCATATAAGTCAAGCTTTATTCCTTAAAAAGTCATACAATATAGGTCACTGTTTGGCAAAATTCTGTAGTTTTCCTCATTATGAGGGAAAGAAAATATTTTTATTTCTTACAAGAAGCTATTTTCATAGTTTCCAAAACAGAAATAATTGACCTATAGCCTAACTGGCTCATACTGTCTTGTTTTGGGTACGTCTTAACAATGATGAAAGTGTTTAATACCACATGAGCTCCGCTTTCAGTGCAAAAGAGTCTGCAAAAAGTTTTAATAATTTGGACTGGAGAAGAATCAGTAAATTAATCAGGTGCATGGAGTAAAAAAATCAGATCAGCAGAATAAGCCATAAAACAAACAAAAATTCATATAAACTAAAGGTACCCCACAGTCCCGGCCGTATTGGCAGAATAAATTTAAATAACAGATCAATTTCAAAAAAATATGGTAAGGCTGGCGTCCAAGTAGCCACAAAACATGCGAGGTCTGTTGAGTCTTTGACTCTCTTTGAGTTGAATCATGACAAAACATTTTGAGAAGAGCGACTGTATCTCATCATTGCTTGATAAGAATATCAAAGCAATATCACAATTATACATTCTGATGATTGAATCAAGAGCTGTGAATTGATGCAGGAAATCAGGTGATCCCAACCGTAAAAACAGTTTTTACTTCACTTTCACCACTCAGATTCCATATCCGAATCAATCAATTTCAGCATTGGGAGTAAAGGAGGGAGTCTGATCACTCCGAGGCTCAGTTGGTTCATGAACACATCGTCACATTCTTTCACTGTCAATGGTCAAGCGTCAAACATATCTCACACTTCGTCTTTTCATTGGCCCTGATGGGCTGATTTGGAGTCAAAATTCCAACTTTGCTAAGTGTTTTCACTAGTCAATTTATGTTTATGCAGTTTATAATATGACAAAGTTCTTATAACCAGCGCATATTGTGGAACGGGGCCAATTTTTTTCTTATGTCCTTTCAAGCTGCCCATATAATATACACGATCGATATGAAAATGGCACGAGGCACGACACTCAACCACTGAACAGTCTTGACAAATGACAGTAATACACCTCAGCTGGAGTCGAGTAACAATTGAATTGAAATTCTACGATTTTCCGTAGTAGGTATCCAAACCCTCCATACATACGCCTTTCTCAATTCATGGTCAGCGATCTACGCATAATGATTTGCAAAAAATATTAGAAGTAAACTTCCCGATTCGGCGTGTTTATGTACGTTATCAGCAACTGACACAATTTTAAAAAAATGAATGAACTACAGCATTTTTTCACATCGTGCATACGTAAAAATTGCATGTAACTTGTGTTCCCCAACTGCCGATAGTTGAGAGAAATTTGAGATTGATATCGCTGATCGTAAGCTTGCGAACATACAGCACTAGCAAGCAGCAGTATAAACATGTAGAACACACATAGATCAGCATTACAGTACTGTACTGATCCGCGCATGCTGCATGCATTCTGAGCCGACGCATTCCTTCTTGTCATTGTTCACTAGCCGATCCTGGCGAAGGCAGCAAGCAAGCAACCTGAGCGGCCGTTCTCCGATTTTGATTGCGTTCTTTAATCACAAATATGAGCCGCAATTTAGAGCTTGCCAGACGCCAAGTGCTCATGTAATTTTTTTTTCTCGAGACAATTAAAATTTTACTTGTCGGCAATCGGGCAAGTAAATTTTATCAATTTGATTTTACTTTGCCGACATGACATTTTACTTGCCCCGGCAAGCGTGCCTAAGTGCTAGTGTCGACCCTGGGTATAACATCTGTCAGTTTAACACGCATTTAACATTGTAATAGCTAACAGAATAACTTCATTTGCTTATTGACATAAGGTACTAACGCTCTGCCAGAAAAAATATGCTATATACATTAAGTAAAATGGAAGAGAAAACATTGCTAAAGGTCCTCTGAATCTGATGTAAATTATATGCAATCACTTCAGACGACATCGATGAGAATAGAACGAAATGAGATACACTTTTCGGAGCCAAATCATGCTCCCCGTATCCTATATAGCATCGCTTGCCAGTGACTCAATTTTCGGCGTCGGAACAGCGATAAGCCTTACAGTAAAAAGCGGTGCTGCATCCTTCGGATTTGCGAGGCTGGATATATACTCCGGGATGGTTATCCTTTCCTAAGTGAAACGTGAATGGGGTGGGTTTACACTCCTTATTACATCTTGTTCGTTAGGTTAGGGCCGTGGAAGTTTCATGAGATCCCGTGAATTTTCGTGCTAAGCTATTTTCTCCTCGACTAGTTCCTTGGAGGAGATAGTCCGAATTGCTAATTTTAAAAGTTAATTGTAAAAGACAAAGAGAGCCGCTTTTAGAGCATGCATAACTATCTCTGTAGGTTTTCAGTCAGTTTGTATTTGTGACAAAACTGAGTTATAAGTTCTGTTATCGATAAAGCCGCGTCTGGATAGACTGAATGATATAAGGATGATTTTGACCCCTTATAGTTAATTGACAGTTGAATAAATGTGCTACGGACAATAGATGACAGCGCCATCTACATGTATGTGTATCTAACGTACAGTCACCTCAGTTATACGGCCCAATTCAATACTGATCTTCTCATATCCGACAATGAATTTAGCCATCATGTGCAGTAATGATACCCCTCAATCAGAATTGTACACAAATATACTTTCTGGGTATCAGGGAAGCAATTAATAGAGTGTCACTGTAGGGCTTTCTGTGCGATTGTGCATGGCTGTTGATTGTACAACTATATCTAATGACATGTTTCACCTCCCCCTTCCCGCCCCCCTCCTCTATTCATTACAAAGACTGTTTTTGTCCATTACTCTCTACCTGTGATTGCTAATGTCCCATACTTGGCCGTATACTGCAGATGGACTGTATTGCACTTAATAATTAAAAGCCACTCAATTCCACCAAAATGAAAGAAATTACAAAAGTCCTTCCAAGGGATAACTGTATGAAAAATACGTGACTGACAGTCATAGACATACTTTCTCAAATTCGTAAACAGGACAAAATGACAAAATTTCCTGTTCTTTTTACAGATGTTTTTCAAAATTCCCTATAAACATTTGTTAAATATTTTCCTCCACATTTCTTATTAGGTTGATTAATTTTTGATATGACATTTCACTTAGGATATCTTGATATTGATGGCTATAAATTTCTCTAAAGTTTCTACACATGAGTACGTATATCGCACTGATATTTCGCCTTACTGGTTTTATTTTCGTGACATTTCATGACTTAATGCAACCGGAAAAATGTTTACTCATATATTTCTGTGGAGAGTGAAGTGCCACAAATAAAATGAATCGCGCGACACACTAAACTCTGCGAATTCCTCCATCTTTGTTTAAGCAAAATTGTGAAAATATATTGATAGTGATAATAATGGCATATTTGCTGGATGTCTAATTGAAATCGTTATAAATGTGTAGCAGACACTATCAACACTCTTGCAATTTGTTTTGGCCAACTATGTCGCAATGTTAACCGTGTCTTAAAGC
>JZLH01S0078209.1:15765-27146 GCA_001188425.1 Eucidaris tribuloides | reverse complement strand
GAGAGAGAGAGAGAGAGAGAGAGAGAGAGAGAGAGAAGAAGAAGAAGAAGAAGAAGAAGAAGAAGAAGAAGAAGGAGAAAGAAAGAAAAAAGAAGAAAGAGAAAGAAAGAAGCTTGGAAGTAGTTATAGTAGTAGTAGAAGTAATACTAGATGAAGTAATATACATGTAGTAGTATGTTTTATTACTGTTGTTGTTGTTGGTGTTGTTGTTGTTATCGTCGTCGTCTTCGTCGTTGATGTTATTGAATTCTTCTGCATCGTTGTTAGCAGTATCAACAGCGATATTAATTATTATCAGAAAGCCGTTAACCTTTGGTATAGATAATGTTTGGTGCATAATGTCACTTCATGAAGAATTGCCTAGATCGGACAACTTAGTGTACAGATGTTCTTTTTCATCAATTTCTGAGCCCCGTATTTCGTCGTAAAACTAGTTAGGTGATTCAATTAACCAAAAACGTGCCAAGTGTTCATCAAATCTAATTAGGCATCGTGATAAGTAAAACATAGGTGCGGTTTAGGTGCCAATTGGTAGAAACATATAGACGCAAAATTGATGACTATGTTGATATAAGCGCACACCTATCTGTAACACCTGTCGCCTCACCTTGCGTGGTAATGATATTCACGATGAGTCGCCATGTTGAAATGACAGTCCGACACGTTATCGGTCGATGAACAGTATCTACCACCACACCACGTGACGCCCAGTTCGTGTGGTCTTCGATTCAAATTAACCACTGGTGCCACAAAAATGTTGGCCCACTTCCGAGCCGAAATCCACGAGCCTATGACTTTCATCATCACAGGCAAACGAATTAACGATTTTTTTTAATTACCACGTCAGTACCAATCATGTATCATGTTGTAACTGAGGGGATTAAAAAGCCAATAAATCCGCAAGAAGTTGACATTGTTTCACAGATTAAATACTTTCATTCGTAGCATTAGTGTGAAGATTTTACTTCAGCTGAGTTCCTGTGACAGTGTCCAAATTTTCGACTTTGTTTCCACAATCTGAGCTGTACGTTTGTATTCGAACAATCAAATCGATTATTACCTTAACTCCGATCCGACTGGAATCAATAAAAAGGCCTACATAAAAATATGACTATTATCATTCATTTATTTATTTATTTTTTTTGTGTGTATTTTCTTAATATATACATGAAATTAATTCAAAGTTTGGAACTACACTTTCAGATAAACGTGATAAAGGCAAGGCTTCTCTTTAAGTTCATTTTATAAACTTCAATTCATATTCTCAGCAAAACACCATGAGTAACATAAATGTAGATCACAAAATCATGGAGATTGATTTAAAAAAATGAATTAAAAAGCTTTATGATAATACCAACTGGATATGAAAGCTAAAAAACCACATTAAAAATATCGAAGAACTCCATCAAGAGTATGACTCAAGGTACTCCCATCGTATTGCAACATTGTGCCAATGGATTGGACAGTCGCAAACATCCGGATAACGCATGATGAGAGCAGCAATCTTATTAATAGAACAAGACAATTAATTGTAGTGACAATTTATCAAATGATTATATATTTTTCCTTCAAATTGCTGCATTGCTGAGCCTTATAGTGTTTTGATATTAATTAGTATAGCTCCCTTCAATTCCGGGGCAGATATTTTGAATCACCCTTCGTTGCGTCATCACAAACACGCCAACGATATTCTCTATGCATTCATTTATTCTGTTCAGTCCTTTTATCCATTTGATGATCACTAGTTTATCAACTAAATTAGTACAATGAAATGTGAATAAATAATTCATAACGATATGAAAGCCCCCATTGTATAACACTTTGGGCATAACTGGCTTACGCATATTCCTCTAATCAATAAATGGAGGTCGCAAGTTGGATGCAACATCTTTGGGTTGAAAGTACTTTTTCAAAAATTGTATTTCAAAAGTCAATGCACTATTTTAATTCGAATAACATCTTCTGTTGCGTTAACCCTTTCCATCTTGCTGGATGGCCCTCTCAAATTCGATACTGACGGTGAGCCGGTTCACTGAGATTGGACTTGTTTTCTGAAATCAAGAATTTGATTGTGGTCGTGGTTATCTGAATTCCGAAATAACTGGAATACATCGCGATATAAGCAAGCATCATAAGATAGATGAAACCAGGACAATGATGGAAAAACCGTATCTAACTTTTCATTGAATTTCCGTATTTTATATTTTGCATTATTAGGTGTTCAGACACACAAGGTCTAAAATTAAAGCCCTGAAAATTGTGCACATCAAAACGATTATTAAGTGCTTTAAAAAGGGAATAATAAGCGGTCATTCCTGTTTTCCCCACAAACTACTGTTATAGAATTTTGCCCGAAGGACATTAATTCATGTACCTATATTTATCTGCACATATATTGGATTAACGATATTAATATTACATTTTGTGTTCTGTGATGTTTATTCGTCCATGCATTCAAAGACTATTATGTAGGCAAGATATTAAGGTTTTACCATTTTTAAATGGTCCATGCATGACTTTAGGATAAAAACATGGGTGTGAGAGTTCAGCTTTTTTGTTTTTGATTTTCAGTTTATTTTTAGCTTTTTGTGAATTGTACAAAAGTAAAGGAGCTTTTGCAATTTCATTTTTTTCCGCTCTTTTTATACATGGTCACTCACAGCTCTGTAAAATGCATGCCCGTCAGTGTGTAATTAAAGAATGACCATGACACAGAAATTGAGCCAATCCATGTAAAATATACACACAAAAATTAAATTTTCACAGCGGTTTCTGCTTGTTAATTTTCTAACAAGAAAAAATATTTAATCATGACTTTTTCATATCAAGAACCTAGAATAGTGTGTTTGATTCTAGAATGCTTTTATCTCAAAATTGAGGGCTGCTTTCTAATCCTGTTATTCCCATTTCATTTATTTTTCTGCATTTTCAGGAATATTTAGTGAAGTTCGGCTACCTGATCGTGGATCCCACGAAAGGTTCGGGCGGGGCGACTCCTCAGGACTTTTACACCGCGATCGGTAAACTGCAACGATTCATGGAACTCCCCGCTACGGGCTCGTTGGACATGGAGACACTGAAAGTGGTCAGAACGCCCAGATGCGGTATGAAGGACCCCGTAGATGAACTAACCGCACTAAATAGTGATAATGTAAACGGGTCCACGAGCGTCAATAGCGTCTACACATCGTACGGCCAAAAGTGGAACAAGACCGATTTAACGTACAGGTATGAAGTTGACAATGACGTTGGAAGTTTGAAGTATTTATTTGTTTTAAAAAATAGGTAATAAACTATTAATTACATCGCTTGCGCGGCCTTTATTAGAAATATAAAATCAATTAAATATATAAAACAATATATAATACATACAATTCGTTCAAGGAAATGAACTAAGAAGAGGGAATAATCACAGAGAACTGAAATCATTTGAATATTCCTAAAACCCCGGCAAAAACCAAACTACTGTATATCGTGTCATATTCTGTTGAAAGCGTTATATAACACTATGGAAGACCCGTTTAAAAAAATGTCAAACTTTGCTGTCTGACATATCTGACGTGTTTGAATGGACAAAAAAAAACACCCTAGAACACAAAAGTTTTGACAGTTATGCTGTCACTAGAAAAATATGTGCAGAAACAAATGGCACATTGATAAATTATCAGCCGATAGGAAATTCTGCAACACAGCAGTCTATGGGGAAAAACTGGAATGGTCTCTCAATAATTTTCACTTTTTCAAAGCACTTACTGATGGTTTTAAGCTGCAATTTTCCAGGGCTTCATTTTTAGACAGTATCAGAGACACTGGTAGCATGGGGAATCATGTAGCTCAGATTTTTTAAACTGGAAACATTGTTACACAATCTCTTTAAGAATGTTTTTGAGATCATTTGGATCAATATCATAAATGAAATGTATGCATATTTGTCTTTATGTTAAAATTTGCATAGTGAGTAATTAATTAGTTAATGAGCAATTTTTAGCATAATTCCTTCAAAATAAAATAAAAAACTGTTGCATGCGCATGCAAATTTTTTTGGATTCATCAAATAACCAACGGCAGAAATCTTGGGGGAGGGGAGGCACAATCATTCCCCGGTCAGGGATAGCCCAAATCAATCGTTTTCTTGTTCGTTGTGTTATATTAGTGTATAACTTTATTACAACAATTTTACCTATACTGCACTTGAAAGACAAAATCACAGCTCTGAAGAAGAGCGATATATACCTTTAACATCAAGGCTATATATACATCTCCAGAAGCCAAAAAAAGTGAATCAACGTTGACTGAACCGTAAATTGTGGTTGTGTGAAGGCCGTAAACCTAGAATCAAGCCAAGACTATAGGATCAGCGTATTCGTCTATAACGCACCTGTCACTTTGCCAAATTGCGTTAAATTTACATTTGTATGATAACCACACGGACTAACACTCGTTACCTGAAATGTATCACAATTTGTTATTTTTTAAAGTTGCAAAATTTACATGATAAAGATCAGATAATACATGCAATTTATTTCAGTTAGGTAAATTTTTAGATAGATTATACTTTATTTTATACGTAAAACTCTCTTATATCAAGCGAATGTGTCGTAGCAGCCGTTTGGCAATGCAATGTTGCGTATCTGAACATTAACCAATGATCACGCTGTACGCGCATCACGTGCCAAGTATGGATTTGAGAGTCATGCAATGTCTATCACCATCTCCTTACATCTGTTCATTGGTAGTAATCGCTCTTAAAGCTCATGACAGGGGAACATTGACCCTATACATGATGCAAAAAAGCTTCTTCTTCCTCCGTGGAAATATAATTGTCATTTAGCAAATTGTTCAGAGTATACAGGTCCAGGTTTGCGTGGAAATAACTCGCAAAATACGCCATGGAGATAGAAAAGAAGATATACCCCTGTGCCTCTTCTTGTCCGTAATACGTCAGGCAGCACTTAATAAATGTGATGTTTTTAAAATCAGAGTCAACAGGTCAAGAACGTTGCATCCAGTTTGATGTCTGTGGCATCATCGAGAAGGAGGGGGAGGAGGACGGGGAGGAGGTGGAGGAAAATGAAGAGGAAGTTCTAAGAGGAAGGGTGAGGAGAAGAGGAGGAATAGGAGAGGAAGAAGAAAAGGAAGAAGAAGAAGAAGAAGAAGAAGAAGAAGAAGAAGAAGGAGAAGAAGACCAAAAAGAAGAACAAGAAGACCAAAAAGAAGAACAAGAAGACCAAGAAGGACGTGGAGAAAAGGAGGAGGAGGAAGAGGAAGAAGAGCAAGAATTATAAGAAGAAAATAAAAGAAGAAGGTACATGTTCTATTTCATAACATCTTGACTTATAGATTTCACTGGAATTTACATCTAAAAAGCTCGACACATTTTTCAAATCCTGACATAAGATAATGACGGAGAGATGTGTTATGATGTTTTCAATGAATGATCGGAAATATCATTATAAAAGGTATACAGTTTGCCATAATCTTCATACGTATGATAATGGAAATTGGAATAATGTGTTGCGCAGGGTATTATGCCACTAATTTGTGGCCATCTAGTTTCTGGGGACAATTCTATCTCTTTCAAATCCAAATGTCCCCAAATGTGAGCAAAGAGACGCACTGGTATATTACCCCCGCTATGCTTAATCATTCTTTGACGTCCATTTGATAAAATGACCAACATGCGCTACATTATTTGTTGATGTGATGATAACATGCAATTTGTGTGACCATTTTTTTTTTCAACATTCAATGACTTCGATTGACAAAATGATTAAGAAATATGACGACTTCGATAGACAAAAGTCAATTCATGAACTCATTCGATGATATGAGGACGTTAAAATGAGATACATGATGGACACGTCACACATCCAGAAGTCACCAAATTACTTACAATTGAAAGTGTATCATATACGTATTTATGATAGCTAGTGGTCCTGAGAGACTCAACAGCAGAAAGCGTGTTGTCATGAATTTCCTTGAATGTAACTGTTCAAACATTTGTTGTCTGTTCGAACAAAAGTAGCAATTCATTACTTATCACTTCGGGAAACGTTTAATTAGATTCAGAGCTTCCGCATTTTCCGGGTTGACCCGTCCAAGATTCCTTCCTATTTGGAAAGGCCATTCCTTGTGGAGCAAAAGCTGGCCAAGACGCCGAAATTTCTGCGTTGACCCACTGTTCTGCTTAAAAGTGCGCAGTCAATATTGAGTCACTACTCCACAAACAGTTTTTGAAATGGAATATAAACGAAGTGCAGTCTCCTTCCCTTCCAACTAAACTAAGAGCTTCACATTATCTTGAAATGTTAATTGATATAGACATTTGTTCTCAGATGTTGTGCGGTAATACATGTACAACAAATGCGCAAAGGGCATTGGTCCTGATTGTGGAAATACGGGGTAGCACATTATTACCAATGTATACATCAACTGGAGTGTACCTCCTGGCTGGAAGGATTTGTCTTGAATACGATTACTTGTGGAGAAAAATAGCGTTCAAATACCATTATTAAATCAATCTGGTGCCCTGATCAAAATAAATCCCATACAAAGCTATACCCAACACATTCGCCTGCAATAAGCAGGCTTACTGATGGTGATTGTTTAAAAAGTAATAAACATTTGAGTATAGAATTTAGATAGCAGAAGCCTGGAGTACAGTATTCTTAATTCTAGAGTCGTTTTCTCCCAAAGTAAGTGCAGTGTTATTCTTCCAATCATATTATTTCCCTTTTTAACTTGTTACAGTCATTTTGTACATTGTGGGGACTACCCTTCCGCAGTCAGGTGATAAATTATGAGTTTCTCAACGGACTATAGTCTTCTTCGTATTGTTTTATTTCTAAGCTGGATGACTAACCTCTCTCTACCTGTTTAACAGGAATTCTCACTAGTCGGGGTAGGGGTGTGGGGGGGGGGCGAGTGGGGAAGGGGGAAGTTACTGGAAGGAATTTGTGAAATGAAATAATATGACGTCCCTGAATACTGGGGGGAATACAAGAGACAAACTGTTAGTGGTAAACGTGTCTTTAGAATTATTACATACCTTACATACTATTACATAATGTATGATATTGTGAAAGATCCATTAAAAAATTGTCAAATTTTGCAATCTGACATATCTGACAGTGTTTGAATGGACAAATCAACAAAATAAATAAAAATCGGAACATGAATTATTGTCAGCTGACGAAAATTCTGCAACACAGCAGTCTATAACTGGAATTGTTTTCACTTTTTATTAAAAGCACATAATGATTGTTTTGAACTGCACAATTTTCGGGACTTAATTTTTTAGACCTTATCAGAAACACTAGCATGGAAGATGATGTAGCTCAGATTTTTTTTTTTTATATGGAAACATTGCTAAATGATGCTTACCACAGTTTAAAAAAAAATCTGAGCTACGTAATTCCCCATGCTATCATTGTCTTTGATAAGGTCTAAATATGACGCCCTGAAAAAATTGTATTTCAAAATGATTATTTCGTGCTCTAAAAAAGTGAAAATCGTTAGTTGATCGGATTCACCTGCCCATTTTCTCCCATAGACTTACTGTGTGTACACCTAGGCTATTTGTTTGTTTGTTTGTTTTATTTCCGTATTCGTAAAAAGATCAATACAATATATACATATATAAAACACAAAGAAAGAATTATTACATAGCGTACAGAAAACGGTGGAAAGCCCATTTCAGAATCATTAACAAAATGATTCTGTTCTTCCATGGGGTCCAAAGTTAACATAATGGAAATATTATGTATATGTGACCCGTCACCACGACACCCCGATAAAGTCACACACCCCAAAGTTAAGGAAAGTATAAAATAATGTAACTAGGATGTAATATATGAAAGTGAAGTATCTTCAAAAATCAAAATTTATGTCCTTTACATGTTGCAACAGTTTGAATATTTATAATTTACACCCAAAGTATGTTTCTTTCTACTTTAATGTTTTATAAGATGTGCGATGTTTATTCATGCATAACTTGCCATTGGCAGTGTAACTTTCCAAACTTTTTTTTATTCTAGGGTGTTTATTTGTCCATATGAACACTACTATGTAGTTCAAATATCAAAATTTGACAATTTTTAAATTGAAGCTCCACAATGTTAGCCTATCACTTTAAAATGTTTAGTGTGGTTGGGAGGGTGTGTGGGTGACGGAGATAACTTTGTGCAAGTGTTTTCCTCCAAATGTAAGGACTTTTGAATTATGGTTGAGATAGTACGGTTCCGCATGTTAAAGTTATCCCAGAGAATGCCAACAATCTTGATATGACGTTCATTTCGTTGTAATTGCGTAATCCTAGAACCCATTCGACCAGTGGCGACGCCCTTTTCCCTGGAATTGCTATCTTTTAGACCTCCGGCACAAAGTTGTGGTAAGGGCAGGGTATGATCAGAAAGTAGAAATGCTGTACTGCAGACAACTGTTCTGATACAGCTAAGAAAAAAGTACGAAGAGCAATTAAAAGCATTATTTAACAATGTTCCAAAAAAAAATCTGGGTAATCCTTCATGTTACCGGTGGTCTCACATACATGTATGGTTTAAAAATGAAGCCCTGAAAGAAATGCAGTTTAAAATGATGATTTAGTGCTGTTAAAAAAAGTGAAAATCACTGAGCGATATCAAGTTTTAACAAATTACTCATTGTCTTGCCCATATTTATTTGTACATATTTTGCTAGTGACGGCATTACTACGTGATGTTTTGTGTTCAATAGAGTGTTTATTTATCCATTCAAACAATATCATTTAACATTGTTTTTTTTTTAAATCGGGCTTTCACTTTGTAAAAAAAGACTGATATATAGTTTAAAAAAAGAGTACGAAGAACAATTCAAATTTCTAGTACTTTGATTACGCTAAGTACGTTAGCGTTAGGCCTTGCATAAATCTTTTTAAATAAATTTATAAACTCTGCGTAAAATTTCTGCCACAGATGCATTCTACGCCAGCTTTTAACACAATACGAAGCTGTCACGATCTACTAAATACAATAATATGTAATTACAAACAGTATATTTTACTTTCAATATATTTGAGATGATGATAGTACTAGTAACAACAAATGTACTTACCTAAGGAGGTATAGATCGTAAAGTTTTCCTTTTCCAGCCATGAAATGCACACCCGTTACCCGGGAACTCCTTTAAAAGTGTGCCAATTTACAATTTCACGCTATTGAGATCAAATTTTAATACTCTGAATTTTTACACCATATACAATGTATATAGCCGATAAGGGAGTACTCGATAGAAATAACATAAATGATTTAAAAAGTAAGCAAATAATAAATGAAAAAAATGATAATGATTAACTTGGTTCATTATGTAAAAGAACATCAATTAGTAAATTAAAATGGACTATTTGTTTTCTCTTATTTCCAATCACATTACAGGATTTTCAAATTCCCAAAGGGCGTCAAGAAGTCCAAATATCGCAACGCCGTCCAACAAGCCTGTGAAATATGGAGTGACGTCACACCTCTGACGCTTCGGGAAGTGTCTCGGAAGACTCCGGCAGACATCGACATTCGGTTCTATTCGCGTTACCATGGCGACAATGACCCGTTTGATGGACCTCACGGTGTGGTGGGTCACCCGGTACTGGTCGACGTACCAGGAGGAGGTCACGTGGTTCGTCTTGATATCGACGCTGACGAGGCTTTTTCGTTCAATGATCAGGAAGGTAAGTACACTTTCTAGTTCGTCAATTTGCAAAGATGAGTAAGTAAAGTGAAAACAGTAAGAATACTCTTACTCAATCCAATACTTTTCTCACAGGTCCACCAAGTCAATACGAATAGACGGAGTGTAAATTATGTATTTCGCAAAACAAATGAAAATAATGATGATGATGATGATGATAAAAGTAGTAGTAGTAGGAGTAGTAGTAGTAGTAGTAGTACTAGTAGTAGTACGTAGTCAGTAGTAGTAGTAGTAGGAGGAGGAGAGTAGTAGTAGTAATAGGCTAGAAGTAAGAGTAGTGTAGTAGTGAGTAGTAGTATAGTCATAGTCAGTAAGTAGAAGTAGTAGTAGTAATTAGACACCTGGAGCAAACCGAAAGTTACTTTCAAATAGTGGGCAGTATAAAGAGCAAAAAAGCCATCTATCTGCATTTACGAGAATACGTGACAAACAGTTGAAGAAAGAAGTGAAAGTTTGAACAATTCAGACTCTAAACCGTTTGAATAAGTACATTAAGTTTTAAAGGACAAACCTCCATTGAGATTTGTGCACCGTTTTACCTAACTTCTATAATCATAAAAACATCTATTGTCCTCTCGTGTTGTTATTATCATTCATCGTGTGTAATGGCTAAAATGATTCAGGTTGTCTTTCTGAGAATATTGGGTAAAAAAAATAATGAAAATCTGTGTACACAATCAATTAAGGATGTTGCCCGCTTTCATCGCAGAAGTGGCTAATAAAGTCTCACGTCTTCGATTTAGCTTGAATCAGTAAGAACAATTCATTTTGCTCCTTTGTGAGAAAATGTGCACACAAAGTTAATAAAAGACTATATAACTCGAATTATATGTTTACGATCTACATGCGTTTTGTATTTTTGGAGAGGAAACGTGTGTGTATGCTATACCACGCATTTATAACAATAGTAGCGGATTCAGGAATAAATTTTTGTAATCGATATTCGAACGATATACATCATAATGGTAAAGTTAATACCGCAGGCCGTCTCTCAACACAAAAGCCAATTACGAACAAAATTGACATTAATTGGGAAGTCGCCGGCCACTGGACGGAATTAATTCATGCGATGTTCTAGACGACAGGCCAGTGACTAAATCAGTATTGGAGCATTTGGGTCATCATTATTTTGGCGTTGAACTTAATCGCCCCCGATTAAACGCAAAGAACCGGCCCTGGATTCGCGACACTGAGATAGTCACGGAAGGATCAACAGCTGATATCTATAGCTTATTCATCAGTGAGGTCCACAGTCAAACATAATCTAATACACGAAAATGTCAATATGTTACTTTTTCTAATAACCGAGCTTACAACATAGCTTCATTTTTGCAAAGCTCGCCAGGATTCTACACTTTTTTACCAAGATACCACCTGCTCTAACAACCATATCTCGGTATTGTTCTTCTCGAAGTCTATGTTGTTTTCTTAGCACGTACTTTGAAAAAAAAGTAAAATGAGTTTAATTTGAATAAACACTGTAGATTCATACCACAACAGTATGTGTTTTATATCTGAACTTTTCAAATCAGTTTATCATGCAGAGCACATGAGGCATGTTCAAGTTAAGCTAAGAAAGGAAATATTTTAAAATTTATGCTAACTTGGAATTCTATGTAAAACAATCATAGCAAACTACACAATTCACCCAATTCTTGACT
>JZLH01S0078209.1:0-15740 GCA_001188425.1 Eucidaris tribuloides | reverse complement strand
AAAATTGTCGTGGATAATTTGGACCGACCCCAAAAAAGCCTAGTCAAATAGCGAGACCAAAAAAGGAGCGAAATTTTTGAAAAACAGTAAATTCCCACTAATTTCCCATACTACTGAAAACACAAAAGCCAGTACCCCCCCCCCCCGTGAATTTCCTCAGGTTACTTGAACAAAGACTAATGCCACTGAATGAAGAATAAAATTTTGCTTATTAATTTTACAGAAATTGGTGAACTGAGATGATATCACTATCATAATAGCTCTACTGACAATATTCAGTTTTTATGTGAAACTAATCAATTCTAACTATTAAAAGTTGATTATTTGAATGATTGAAAAGTTACATTGGCACATGCTTTGCTGCAATTGAACAACACATCCATCTGATTAGAAGTGTGGAAATTCAACATTATACGAACATGTGTGCAGGAAAACTTCCCCCAAACCAGTAAAAACAGCATTGATGATGTGTAGCGTAATGAGGATTATGTGGTATTCATGTTCTGACTATAAATATATATTTTATTGTAAAGCCTACTAGGCTTTTTCGTAGAAATTGTACAATATTGATCGCCTTGCGACTCGCGCCCATACAACTATAGGTGGCGTAGTTCCAAACTATTTCTCAGGGCCGTACAGGTTGCACACGCCTTTACATGTTCAGAAGTCCAGGAATGTTTATTCGACCCAACCCAACCCAAAGATTACGAAATGTTAATTTGAACGGGAGGCTGCCGAGAAGGGATGGATTGATTACATGTTAGTATTATTAAAGGATATTTTCTGATAGGCGTTGAAAGAAATGAATGAATTGAATTGAATTGAATTCAGGCACGGAGGCGCAAATAGACGTAAGAATGCTAACAATTTTATTTATTGGGAATTCCCTTGAGAAAACACTTGCCAACACTATATTGTGGGAATAATTCCACTGGGGAACAAAAATATCGTTCTATCATAAAATGTTGGTCCCAATGTTTCCTAATTACTCTCTGATTTTTAATGAATTTTCAAAGTTGATGCTTTAAACATTATTTCCTATGGGACTTCCTTTAGCTGTGGGCAACCTACACGTCACTAGTAGATCGATTGATCGTGACTTTACTAACTGCCATAAAGTAAGGGAGGAGGAGGAGGAGAAGTAGTCAGTAGTGGTAGTGGAAGTAGAAGTAGTAGTAGTAGCCTAGTAGTAGTAGTAGTAGTAGCAGTATTAGTAGTGGTAGAAGTAGTAGTAGGAGGAGGAGGAGGAGGAGTAGTAGTAATAGTAGTAGTAGTAGTAGTAGTAGTAGTAGTAGTAGTAGTAGTAGTAGTAGTAGGAGGAGGAGGAGGAGTAGTAGTAGTAATAGTAGTAGTAGTAGTAGTAGTAGTAGTAGTAGTAGTAGTAGTAGTAGTAGTAGTAGTAGTAAGTAGTAGTAGTAGTAGTAGTAGTAGTAGTAGTAGTAGTAGTAGTAGTAGTAGTAGTAGTAGTAGTAGTAGTAGAGTAGAGTAGTAGTAGTAATAGTAGTAGTAGTAGTAGTAGTAGTAGTAGTGTAGTAGTAGAGTAGTAGTAGTAGTAGTAGTAGTAGTAGTAGTAGTAGTAGTAGTAGTAGTAATAGTAGAAGTAGTAGTAGTAGTAGTAGTAGTAGTAGTAGTAGTAGTAGTAGTAGAAGTAGTAGTAAATTAGCATCCTGAAGTAAACCCGAAGTTCACTTTCAAAATGTGGCATATAAAGAGCAAAAAAAAAGCCATCTATCTGCATTTAGAGAATACTGAACAAACAGTTGAAAGAAAGAAGTGAAAGTTTGAACAAATTCAGCTAAACCGTTGAATAATGTACATGTAAGTTTAAAGGACAAAACTCCATTGGATTTGTGCACAGTTTTACCTAACTTTTATATCATAAAACATCCTATTTCCTCTCTGTTGTTATATATCATTCACGTGTGTAATGGCTAAAATGATTCAGGTTGTCTTTCTGAAATATTTGGGTTAAAAAAAAATAATAATGAAAATCTGTGTACAAATCCACTTAAAGAGAGTTGCCCGCTGTTTCATCGCAGAAAGTGGCAATAAAGTACTCACGTATTCGATTTTTGTTGAATCAGCAAGAACATTTCATTTGCTCCCTTTGGAGAAAATGTGCACACAAAGTTAAATAAAAGACTATATATACTCGGAATTATATGTTACATCTACCATGCCGTTTTTTGTATTTTTGTGAGAGGAAACGTGTGTGTATGTATACCACGCATTTATAACAATAGTAGGATTCAAGGAATAAATTTGTAATCGAATTCGAACGTGATAACATCATAATGGTAAATTATACCGTCAGCGCTCTCCAACACAAAACCAATTACGAACAAATTGACATTAATTGGGCATAGTCACGTACGGCCACTGGACAGAATTCATTAGAGAAGAGTAACCTCAATAATTAGGTTATAATGATCTATTTATTTTAGCTTGAATCTGTTCAATAGTAAATTCCCTTCTACGATTAGCCAGCGAATGTCAGTGTAACCAATTTGATTTCATTTATAATTCTGAATTATTTTGTAGTATTGTAGTAATTATTTGTTGCATATAGTTATGGTCTCCAACTGCAAAATGGATTATTTCACAGTTCCTAACCCTCATATGTATGTGCTGTGTGTATGACTATTTGTAGATATAGATTATAAATATTAAATACTTATTTATATGAGTAGATATATAGACAGATACAAACACAACATACTACATGTAATTTGTAAAATTCGCGAAAAAGCACATTTCACCTATTAAACACCAATATTAATTAATGTGCTTTCAAAATTCATTTATATATTACAGTCTTCTTTTGACAAGGTAGCCTCTTCTGTTGAATAACTGCTTTACAAAAGGGCCCTGTATAATAAAAACAACAATAATATTGTAGTAGTAGTAGTAGTAGTAGTAGTAGTAGTAGTAGTAGTAGTAGTAGTATCATCATAATAAAGATTACTCTGATCTTTCTGGTGAGGTATAATTCAGATAACCTTAACACCTTATTAACGCTTTGGATGCTATACTGTAAAATTAGTCGAAAATTTTGGGGTCCCCCCCCCCCCCGAGATTTGTCAATCATTAATTTAAAACAAAAGAAAGACATTCAGAATCTGTTATTGGTGTGAGTATGACCTTTGGGCACAAAGCTTTCAAATTAAAAAAAAAATCGCCAAAACTAAATTTGTGCTTTAGAATACAGGGGATGATTGTACTTTTTGGAATATTTGGGGGCAGATTCAAACGCCCCCCCCCCCCTCACTTCACCCCCGCTATCTACGCGTCTTCAGTCATGACAAAATTACCATTTCATCCATCGCTATGTGGACTACATGCAGCCGTGTACTGTATATTAAAGTGTTATTGTCATTGACCGTTAATGAATCCTGAAGGCCAATCCTGTATAGGAACGTGCCAGCAGGACACTAACAATCGATGGCATTAAACGAAATCTAAAATACTCGACTGCCAATAGGCTAGATTTATCAAACCAATACTGGCAATAGATTCATTCATTTGGAAGTAAAACCCAGTGTTCTTGTTTATTGTTTTACCATGAAATTGAAATTGAAATTGAAATTGACATTGACATTTATCTTTTTTTCTTCATATGCATACTAACATTTAAAAAATAATCATTTTGATATAAATGTTAACACATTTTCGTGTACATATCATACCACAAACTATTCAGTATTTGACATATCGAACAGTGAACTCGCATTTCTGTAGTACCCAGGGACATTATGATTAACAGAATGCAAATTAATGTACTTGTGATATTGATATTATATTATTTTATATTACATCCAACTGAAATAATCAGTTTGTCGCTAACGATGAAATCATGCTTGCGCAATATCAAACATACTACAATTATATGTAATTTAATTAAATTCATGAAATACAAGAGTATGTATATTTTATACTAAAGGGAAATGCAAGATTGGAGGTAGTCCTCAATTCAGGTCTCAATGCTCCCAGAATCAAGTACACTGTTTAAAGTTTCTCCAAGCGAAAAAAATCACAGTCATACATATCCTCTTTGTTGTACAATTATTATCAGAAAATGCTGTGACAGTGAAATATATTCTGTAACTTTCTATCAGATCAATTTATATCAAGGCCAGAGATTAATTCAAGACTTGTAGATCAATGGTTGTTTCTCCTCAAGTACGTGTAAATAAATTCAAGAAAATTTCTTCCAGCCTGAATTTACACTCTAGCCGGTGTGTTTCAAATCCTTTGGTTCTTGAGACATTTTTACTTCGACCAATCATGCCACTGCCCTTTAATACACCCAACAAGCTGGCCTCGTCATCTTTAGGTCGCGTGAGACACATTGGTGAACGTTGAAGAGGCTGGAGTGAAAGGGACAGGATTGAGAAGAAAGGAACGAAGAATAATTTTTGAGAATGGATTCTCTTTTATGGATAATGACAATTCATTCTAGCATCATTAATTCAGATTAATTGAATGCATGATTCGTTCAACAGAACGGTTATGCATATGAGGTCAAAATATTTATTTTCCCTAATTTGACACAGTAAACATGCGGTCTAAAAAGAAGAGTCCATACCATATGGCTCAGTTTTCGGACGTATATTGCTACACTGTAGAAAACAAAATAATCTATACGATAGATTTCGATTAGAATCTCATACATTACGTAAGATACATAATGGCAGTAAATTTTCTTGTCAGCATGAATTGTTCACACATTTTTAGTGTCATTGTAGTTGAAAGTCACATGGTGCAGACATAAATGTCGTATTTTAGTGGTTTATATTTTGTTTTCGTTAGTATTCGTAAATAATGGTATCAGCTTCAGACACTGATATTTCCAAATTATCACAACGTGTGCAGATAAATTGTCCCAATTCCACGAGAACGATGCGCGTGGGTATAGATTATTATAGTATTGTGAACCCGGAATATAGGCAAAACAACGTACTTTGTTGATTGCCCTTAAGACACTTTTATTGTGGCAGAAGAATTAGTTTTGTACATTTGTTGTCCGTATGTTAATAATATACTGTATATCATTAAAATTATCAGCTGCGACCACAAAGTTTCAATTTGATAAAAAGTGGAGGCATAAACATTTCCCCGCAAACGACAGATTATTCTTTTTTTTTGTAATGACCGTTTGTTTGTAAATATTGTTGTTTCAAGCTGTATACATTCTGATTAAATTGATGCTGAGAGTTTTGTTTTGACTAATGTTTATCACAGTCAGGTGACAACATGTATTTATAGCTCATACATCCCACAACTTTACTGATTATTATTTGGATTGTTTATTATCGTCGGACGATTCATATGCAGCCTGTACTCACAATGAAGCTTTAGCATGCCGAAACCTGGTCTCTTGGTAGGGGGAGGACTGCATGTGTCAAAAATTGAAGAAATAGTCCATGCTATTTCTGATCAGGTTTAAAGGTACGAGTGAGGGGTGTTTGATTGTGCAAAAAGTGCGGTGGGGAAGGTCCCATGGGTAAAAAATGGAAATTAGCTAATATACATCAACATGCATGAAAATATCTTTCCAATCTGAGTTTTCTAACTTCTGAAGAAAAGAAATCAAAATATAAGCGTACCGGAATATACATACATATCTTATGAATAAAAGCGCATAACACAGTCGTGAGAGAGAGTGCCTTAAAGGTGCTGATCCAAGACTATAAGGCCACTAACTTTACCTTTACTTTCATTCCCTTCTACACAATTAAAAACATATCCTCACAGTTCTGGATTTTTCCACCGATTTTTTTTTTTATCATTATTATTGGCTGGGCTTTTACAGCTCCTAATCTCCGATATATCTCTGAATCGGAATCGGGACATCGCTGAAACAGCACAAGTGTTCAGGCTTTTTATGCGACGTGCAATTTACCTAGTTGGATTTCGAATGCTAGTGATGTATTTTCGTTTTTTGGTTTCAGGGGACAGGTTGTTCCACTCTTTTATCGTGATGGGTTGAGGTACGTTTTGCTTTCGTGCGGCATTGAAGGAGGGTAAAGCTACATTAGTCTCTTCTCGTTGACCGGGTTGCTTGTTTTACTTGATGGGATGTCAACAGCAGCGTTCTGATGAAGATCTCCAACACTCATGCCCACTTCCACTGAAAAAAAAGACACCAGTTTAGATTCTAAGTTCCTCCCCCCTCCCTTCATAAATACTGATTAAAAGAAAGTATGGTTGACTCAAAATAGAATCGATTAATCAATCAATTCTGCTCAGCTCCAACGAATCCAAAACGCAGCAGCAAGGCTCGGCACAAGATCTCCTCAGTTCTGTCACATGACTCCAATTCTACGGCAACTTCACTAGTTACCAATCAGTCTTTAAAATACTCCTCCTCACCAAGTGCATCCACAGTCTAGCTCCTTCATACTTATCTGAACTCATTACAGTCAGCCAACCATCCAGGTACTCTCTCCGCTCACCACAAGGCATCATGCTAGTCAATCCATCTGCCAAGATGCTCTCTACGCTTGGTGAAAGAGCGTTTTCAAATGCTGCTACAAATGCTGCTCCCCAACTCTGGTACTGACTACCTCAATATCTCAGAAATCAACACTCCTTCAATTTCTTCAAACAACAACTCAAAACTTATCTGTTCAATTAAGTCAGCGCATTTGAACATGTACAATATTTGGAAGATGTGTTATATAAAATGTATTATTACTACTATTACCCCTCTTCTCCAGGTCTCAACTTGTACCAGGTGTTGGTTCACGAGTTGGGTCACGCCCTCGGTCTCGGCCATACCAGCGACCACGAGTCGATCATGTCACCGTGTACCAAACCATACATGGCCGACTTCCGACTGAGTGACTCGGATGTCCGTGGTATCCAAGCACTTTACGGTAAGGAAACGTCCGTGAATTATTGGCTCTGAATATATTAAATATAAATTGCAATATTTCATAGGATTTCCAATAGGGAACCTTAGTTGACCTTTGTAGTTAGACCTGCGCAATTGTCCTATATACATTCAACATTTCAAGGAAGTTTGCTATCGGAGCGAGACAAACAAACCGTGATTTTCTACTGCACATGTACCAACAGAAAAATCATCCGCACGAATAAAGATGGAGGTTTTCGAGTTAGAAATTCCACCCTCAGTTCCACACAAATATCATATCCATCCGTAATAGCCTTAATCGATCATTATAGCTACATTCATACTTATACAACAATCTTATCGAAGTTTCACTTCCAGAATATAATTATCTGGAAGTTTGGTAGTGTAAACAAAAACTTCCATCTATACTTCCTGCAGAACCTCTTCCGAAAAAATCTCACAATTTGGTAGGAAATTGCCAAATACTTAAAACTCTCTGTGCTCGAAAACTTTCTATAATGTGATCACATATAAACATTGTGGCATTTGTGCTATTCGCACACAGGCTTACTACAGTGTTTATAGTGTTTGTAATTTGGGTAATACACGAACATTCCCGGTGTGTAAATTTTTTAGAAGATTTTACCTCGTGAAAACATCCAAGCCTAACTTCTGGAAGTCTTCTAAAAGAGAAACTTTGTAGAGATATTCAATGTGATCGTGCTTCATATTTCTCTTCCAGGAGCGCCCCAGGCACCCACCGAAGCCTTACCGCCAACCCGTCCCCTGCCGCCCAGCTCGATGGTCCAACACAGTGAGCCGAGGATCCAGTATCTCTGTGAAGAGAGGCCGTTAGACGCAATCGCTTGTTAAAGGGACAGTATACGTCTCAAGGAAAAGATAATTCGCCTCTACATGTATGTTGCAATAAGCTATTCAATAGTTAGTAAATATCTTAAACGGCCACCCCACACACAAGGGCGTAGGCTGGGGGGGGGTGCACTGGGTGCACGTGCACCCCCCCCCCCCCCCCCCTCCGCAGAAGCCTAGGAGTTCCGCCCCTGGCAAGCAAAAGAAATTTGACCGACCTTTTTTCTGCTTCATCACAAAACGCCTCTGATTTCTCACATTACAGTTCCACCTCCCCTAAGATTGCACCTCCCGTCAGCTCCCCAATGATGGTCCCTCGCCTCATGCTCAAACCAGCCTACGCCTTGCCACAATACGCGTAAACATGTATTCATGAAGAGTGAGACTTCCATAGTGAGCATCAATCATTTTTAATTGACAGGCTGATTGATGGGCTGGCGAGTAGTCGCATCATAATATTGGAGATGTCTTCACCGCTACCAATTACACCATGAAAATAAAGTATATGTACATTTTCTAGGTGATCAAACTTTGATTGTATGTACTAGCGATAATGCATTACGAAACTGAAAGATAAAGATAAAATTATTCGAAGGTTCACGTTATTCAGTACACACACACACACACACACACACACACACACACACACACACACACACACACACACACACACACACACACACACACACACACACAATTCATATACATCTGTACCTAAGTAATATGAAATAGGGTTCATTAATCCGAATTGATACTTCGGATCGAATAAAGAAACGTCGGAAACACGAACCTTCGGATTAACGACATTATGACCAAACTTACATTTTTCCGGATAATACAGGGTAATAGATACTGGCAATTCCGAGAACCAAACGACATGGTCTCTCCACGAGAAGGGAGTCTTCTAGGCGACCGTTGGCCCGGAGTTCCTTCAGGTGTAGATGCAGTTTACCAACGAGACACCGATAACAAGGTTGTGTTTGTAAGAGGTAAGTAATTCTAAACTATCAATATACTTGCCCATAGGTAACTTGTAAATTAAATGGGATAATGATAACATCATTGGGAAGCATGGTGGCTTAGTGGACAAAACTCTTGGCTTTTAATGCGAGGAATTATACTAGTTAAAAATCATTTTATAGTGTTTGTGTTCTTGCGTGAGGCGCTTCATCCCTTGGACAGGGCGTAAGTATTGCAAGAAGTCCCGTGATGAGATCAGACTATCTCTATGGATCAGAAACACCCCAGCAGTAAAGCACCAAGATGCTCACATTTCATTGAAAATAGGTTGCGAACCCGGTGTGGTGTCTCCTCACTTTTCTGCCTTGGCTTCATAGCTGCACACACGTTATTTGGCTGTATGAAGATCTTGCTAGTTCCCACCGAAATTAGATGAAATGAAATAAAATGCCTCCAAATAATATGTAGATGCCAACCACATTATGATTTGTGTTCATAGGTTTCAATAGCCTCATAAACTGAGGGTCCGAACGTAATGGCTACAGTCTGCTTAAGGTCTGCTTAAATCTGCTTCAAGTTGTGCAAATTGAATTGAGTGAAGCAAGAGAAGGAGAATTGGATGCTCTAACTTCAATAAACATGTCAAAATGCTACTTATGATTTCAAGCCTACATTCGCGATTTTTTTGTCTATCAGATATGCCATCTGTTGGTATACTTATGATACAAATCCTCGAGCTGTCTGACCCTCGGTCTTTCAGACCCTTGGGCTATATGGGGAATTCCCCGGTGGGATATGGTGAATACCTCGTCTTATATAATGTCAAATGATTTCATAGGCAATAAGATATAGGAATATCTAACAAGCTGGCTTAGATTAACTCAATTAGAGCATTGTCGGGGTGTACTACACACCTGACCCCCCTATTATATCTTTGTCTATCTGTCTGTCTGTCTGTCTGTCTTTCTGGCTGTTTTAGCTTATTTAAAAGCTACATGTATAGTTTCCTTTGAAAATATGACGTTTGAACGCAAGCCAGAACTTTGATTACAATGATCATAAGGACGGAAACGTTTCATCAGAGAGAGCTCAATGACTGGACAGGTGTGTGATAGGCAAGCAAGTCAAACAAGGTTAAAGATCATACGTTTAGTCCAGGTGGATTATCTAAGTGAATGTCGTTATTCAGACAGCTGAATGACTGTCACGATTTCTCATTTTGATTTCTAAAACATATCACCTTATAAGTTAGAGTTTCAGTTTTGTTTTATTTCTGCATTTTCCAGCTAATCAAAATAATAAACGTACATATAGTATATCCCAATTGGATGAACATTGCGATATCATGAAATATAAAGAAATATATTTAGATATAATAAACAGGTGACAGGAAGAATAAGTAATAATAAATTGTTCTTGGTTTCGTAGATTGCATAACTAAATTGTATTTGAAATTAATGGAAAGAGCAAGGTAACTGGAACAAATAGAATATAGCAGACCGTACATCTGAAATAATGCGCTCGAAATTAGCAATGACGGCTTGAGAAGGGAAAGAGGGGACTGACAAAAAAGATAACAGGGAGCAGAGGAAAAGAAAGTGCAAGTGGTGGTGCAGGGTAGGCAAGACATTGGGTGATTGTTCTAGAGGAAGCTTGGGCGTAGGCTGGGGTGTACTGGTTGAATTGCAGACCCCCCCCCCCCGGGCCAGAGGAGTTCCTCTCCTGGCAGGCATAAAGAAATTTGCAACCCTCTTCTGTTTTTAACAGCTTAAAAATGATGGCACAATCTTTAGTTCCATCTCTCCAAGATTTGCACCTCTCCATGTCCAAACCAGCCTACGCCATTGTAGAGCCCTAGAGAGGTATAGGTCAAGTCAATCAAGCAAGTACAGATTATTATTTGAAGATTATTCATATCAGTAAATGTTCTCTTACCTTCTATAGTTGGACGAATGTGGATCTATGACGTTCATCCAAAGATCGGTGAGTCTTCGAGTCCCGTTTACACCCAAGTCCAACTCCGCGATAAGAATTTACCAAGGGGCATCAACGTTGCCATCCCTTCCGGCGACTGGCCTAGATCGACGTACTTCATCAAAGGCGGGAAGGTGTGGCATTTTAGCGACGAGACTCAAACAGTGATAGCAGGACCACTTCAAATCCAGGACTTATTTAGCGGAGTTCCAAGGAAGGTCGACGCGGCATTTAGATATAATGGTAAATATTTATATCGATATAGGATAGAATTGATTAATCTATAATCAATGACATTTTAAATGAACGCACTCGTTTGCTGTGTCTCTTTTTAGTAGTGATTTTCTTTTTCGTTTTTTTGAAAGTCATGTTCATCATTATTTTGTTTAATATGACACAAAACTTTTTTTTATCTGTTATTAGGGTAACCTACCTCCGTTACGACATTATCATCTAATTTTCTTGCTGAACGCATGATCTTCTTGATTTGGTCGGCAAAGAGCAATTTTTGTTACAAAATCTAAATAAGTGCAATGCTACTGCAAAGTGTTCAAGTTATTCATGAAAACAAAACGTTTACAAGCTTTTTAGTTGTTCTTTACAAAAAGTTTCATGGCCTATAAATTGCTGATTCGTTTAAAAGAATAAAAAACAAGTTTTAATAATATGTTAATGCCTCCACCATCCTTGGTATTTGACTGGCTACCTTTCTTCCAATCCTGTAGACTTTCTTAAGTCGAATGATTGCTTCACACAACAGCTGCCAGCCTCCTGAATGGAACATGGACATAACTGGAGCATAGATAGGAATCAGTCGGCTTGACAAAGTCTACAGGAGTGAAAGAAAGCTAGCCAGTCAAACACTAAGAATTTAAAGCATCAATTCATCTCCCAAGTATTCTGTATCAGATAAATCGAATGTCCTGTTAAATATTATGATCATTTATTGTGTAGTAGATGTTAGTAATGTGATATTTCATTTTTCTTCCTAACAGGCATTTCTTATTTCGTTCGTGACAAGGACTATTGGAAAGTCGATCAAGTGCGTGGTCAGGTAGAAGACGGATTCCCAAAGAACTTCCACACCAGTTTCTTAGGATGTTGATCAGTTCACCAGAAAACAACTTACACCCAGCATGACCCTACTTTTAGATGTCATGAATACCTTCGTGGTTGAAAACTTCATCTGAACATCATGTACATCATGTTCGTTATTTTAGATGAAGTATATATGTATTCAATTAATCTCTATGATAAGATGGTTAATTAGTTGAACTGGCTGGTTGGTTGCTTTATCCATGGACCCTACCACAAAGGTCCATGCTTTATCCATTGGTCAATTGGTTGGTCGGTTGGTACTTGGTAGATATATAGTTGGTTGGTTGTTTGTGTGGATGTTTGGTTGGTTGGTTGGTTGGTTGGTTGGTTGGTTGGATGTTTGGTTGGTTGGTTGGAACTTGGTTGTTTGTCGGATAGTTGATTGGTTGGTTGGTCGGTTGATTGGTTGGTTGGTTGGTTGATTGGTTGGCTGGCTGGTTGCATGGTTGGTCTGATTGGTTGATTGGTTGATTGGTTGGTTGGTTGGTTGGTTGGTTGGTTGGTTGGTTGGTTGGTTGGTTGGTTGGTTGGTCGGTTGGTTGGTTGGTTGGTTTTTTGGTTGGTTGGTTGGTTGCGTAGTTGTTTGGTTGCTTGGTTGTTTGGTTGGATGTTTCGTTGGTTGATAGGATGGTAGAATGGTTCATTAGTTGCTTGGTTGGATGTTATGTTGATTATTTGGTTGGTAGGATGGATTTTTGGTTGTTAAGATAGTTGATTAGTTGACTGGTCGGTTAGTTGGTTATAGTTGAAAAGATAATTGGTAGGTTGGTTGCTAGCAGGGATGATTGGTTGCTAAAAATTGCATGGCTGCCATGTAACAGTGGAATACACTGGTAAATAAAATTCACTCCACATTTAAAAAAATCACCAAATTGTCTGGGAATAGAATTCCAAATGAGTTGTGAATTCCAATTTGGTTGTGTAGAAATAATTCTGTCTGTACCCTTTGCCACAATTTCATTAAACTCGCTGGTGTATACATTCTTTGGAGTAAATAAAAGAAAAACAAATTATATCTATATACACCTTCGATGTCTAGGAAAAAAATCTTGTTGATCTTGTTGATCTTGTTGATCAACAAGTTCAACTGTCCAGTACTCTGTTTTTACAGTATTACTTTCAGCATCATTTCGTGGCAATTATAATGGGCAGATTTAAATTTCATATTAAGTTTTAATGGCATAATTTTATCCCCCACAATTCTAATATTTTGTTCACAATTGATAGGATAAATTATGAATATTTCCTAGGGTAACAGCAAACTGTAAGGAATGTTGATATAAGGATTGAGAAAGTTTGGAAATAAGCTTTGCGAAGTTAAATAATCGGTTTTAATGATAATTTTCTGTGGTTTAGGGTTGTTGTTTTTCATTACATGCAGATTGTATTTCTTGAGTTCAATAAAATAACATTAAGAAATTGTACATCACACAACAGTAGTGGAATAAAATTCCACGAGCTGTGAACATTGTACAAGTTATTATTAACTACATTATGTGTTAAACGTAAGAATGTAATCATTCCATTTATTCAAACTGTATCTATAGCTGTAAATATTCCTATGAGAAATGTACTTATCACTTTATCAATATATAAATGTACTTATGTTTTATAAATTGTATATGTGTTATCGTAGTGTTACATTTTCTGTGCTTACTGAGTGAAAACTCGGTGTGTGAATGTTTTTGTACATACTTGTAGATAAAGAGTTATAAATTAGGCGGGCAAAGTTGATGATACTTCTCACGATGGTAGATTAACCCTAAATGAGCAGGTAATTTGCACAGAAAATATTAGAAGTTTAACATCTGTCAACAGCCCCCAAGATTGTTTAACATTGCCGACTACCAACTCATTATGTCGCTTTAATTTTTCATCAACAACAAAAAGAAAAAGGCATCATTCTTGCCCTTATTCTTACACTCATTGTATGAAAGAATATCTCGCGTAACTCCACCTCTCCCCACCACCCTCGCTCACTTCCACTACACCCATCCCCCATTTCCTGGCAATCCACCCCGACTACATGTATTTCCAATGCACCCCTCCCTTTTTACACATCCCACCTATCCCTCACTCGCACTGCACCCCTCCTCCTCTTCCAATGCACTCTTCCCCAGCTTTTTACACACCCCACCCTCAAATCTCCAAACTCCCACAGTACCCTACCAGCACAAACCCTCCCCTCACTCACACCTCCCCTCACTCACATCCCACCTCACTCACACCCCACCTCACTCCCACTGCACCCATCCTCCACTTTCATAATGCATTCTTTCCCCACTTTTTGCACACCTCACCCTCACATCCCTCCAATATATCACTTTACCCCCACCTACACACCCCCTCACTTATGTCACTCCACCACACCCCCCCCCTTCACTTATGTCACTCCACCACACCCCATTTCACCCTTTTCCACTCTCATCTCGTTTCCCCACACCTACCACGCCCTTTTACATAACACCCCCACTCCTACCCTGATCTCCCCACTCCCACCATGCCCCTCTCCCCCTCACACATAGGAAACGTTCATCAGGTCACTTTTTGAGCATTTTGTGCACAGAATACTAAAGTGTGACATCATTTTGGTTCAGAAATTTGTGTGGACAATGATGCAGCACGTTGCAGCTGGTTATTTCTCTCAATAAGAGCTGCAGTTGCACCGAGTTGTGGTTTGGCTATTGTCTCCACATATTTCTGAACCAGTGTAGCGTCATCACTTCTGCTCTCTATACTGCTCTCCCCCCCCCCATGACAAAAGGGCATAACTGACATTTTGGTGTTTTGGAGATATTGAGCAAAATGTATTTTGTTCAACACGTAAAGCCCTATTCAGTGTACTTTTACCAAGCGGATAATGAATCGAAGGGACGCTTCTAATTAATATTTTTTTTTGTTCTGCATGTTTAACATGATATACCGAGTCCCCTACACTATATAACTCAATTCTGAAAAAATGTCAGTTATGCCCTTTTGTCATGGGGGGGGGGCAGTATAGCATATAGTTAGATTTTTTTTGGGGGGGGGTATAATTTCGTAGGAAAAGGGACTCCATGTCAATCTTGTTAATACTACGAAAAGTAGCTAGTACAGACGCATTTTATCCGAAGGCAATAATATTGTGTTGTACTACAAGTGTCATGTGGTGGTGGAAACATATCTGAATCATCACTGGTAATATGTAAATTGACAGTATCAGTTGTGGAGACAAAATATTAAAAAAGACATTCTATCACTCCAATTGTTTGTCGATTTGACTCATTTCACACAAACCATACACCTAGTAGTTTTACAAAACAGAGCATGCGATTTTTAGTAAACAACACCCCTCCTCTCACAACAAACAAACAAAGATTAAATAAAAATGATCAGTTGTAATCACTGTGAAAATTTTGCTTCACAATATTCATTTTATTGTTCAAACAATCATGTAACAAAGAAATATGTTTAACATAGTAATAATGTCAAGGGTGTGTTGACATGAAAAAAGTTTCCTGAAAACAAAGTCTCTAGAAATATTCTTTAGAACATTTGCCAGACATTTGCAGATTCTTGGATAGTTCTAGTCCTCTTCTATCAAATAATGCCTAAAATGAAAAGAAATCACTTCTGTGTAAAATACGAAATCAAGATTTGACAAAGATTGGAATTTGTTCTGGCTGCTACAGCAAAGTTGAGAGTCGGGAAAAGGCTTTAACCTAATCAGCCCGGGCATTTTTGAAATTGCATAGCCCGGAGGGGGGGGGGGCCTAATTTGGCCCCCCCTTCAGATCTCGGCCGCGGATCGCATGATCGCCGCGAAAATTTGCACGTGCATAGAGCCGGACGTAATGTCCAAGACTGTATAGTTAGATTTTTGAAAAATAATTATCTTCTATTTTTTAAGTAATTAATTATGCATATTTATGTATAAAATCATATTTTTGCTTATAACTCCCTTTAAACAGCTCACAGAATGCAAATTTTTGGTGATAATATT
>JZLH01S0078163.1:6835-17471 GCA_001188425.1 Eucidaris tribuloides | reverse complement strand
GGGGGTGGGCTTTGAGGGCTTAAGCCCCCCTAAAAATTGCTCAAGCCCCCCCCCCCTAAAAAAAAAAATCGAACGAAAAAGTTTAAAATGAAAACATTAATAAATGAACTGAAGCGATCTAGCAAACACTTAAAATGGATATACGAATTTCAAAATAAACGAATTTTATTTGATTTTACCATGCCCACAAACACGTTTTTTTATGCGTATTTTCAAAAAGTTTCTATCGTAGGTATCCCCCCTCTCTCACCCTCCCCCGCTTGGTTGCTTCGCTCCCTCGCATGTTTCCGTTAAGCCCCCAGTATCCCCCCTAAAATTTACGCTCTACAACCATGCCTGGACAGAAGGAACATTATAAACCGGAAAACAAACTTTGGGAAGGTGCATTTTCTTTAAAAAAAAACACAATGACAGTTTCACTTGATCATTTTTTTTGTCTTGGAGGAGGGGGATATTATCTCAAAAGATTTGCCGTTGTATTCTGTTGGAACTTACGACTTAAACTATGTTGCATGCGACGTACACCGCAAGAAAGCGTAATAAGCGAACGGTGGCGTAGAATTTAGATATCTTTAGTCAAAATATTGCTTTTTTCATGAAATCACGGCAATCACATTTTATCAAAATACCATGTTTTAATTTGGGTTTTTTTCGTAGGGGAAAATGCACCTTACCCCCACCAGGACGACACTGGCTGCAAAAGTCTTTAACAAATATCTTGCAATAAATTTGATGATTTTTTTTTCAATCAAATGTGGTAAATCTGACAGTATTAAGAGAATAGCATGCACAAATATACATGATTTCATTAAATGTAAAATGATTAAAGCGTCCACCATCCCCCTCAATTTCCTTCCAAACATTCACAGTATCACTGTCATACCTCCTGTAATTAATACACACGTTGCATGACAAACATGGTACACAAACAGAAGCTGGAAGTACTTGATAATGATACCTTGTAGTCTGACAGTGTCATCGCAATAATTTCCCGCCATTTCGACACCGTCGCGTTGGACAGGTACGGGGGATGACATAGATGTATATTTTATGACAGTCACTAGGTAACGTGACCCATTTATGCATGGCCATCGATGGATGTGATTGCAATTTTGTAATTACAGAAGCGAGACTTGTTCCTGTAGTGATAACTGCCCTGGAGATACGTCAATGAGGATTTTTTTTTACTTTAAAGATATCATTTTGGTTACATTACATGTACGTGTATATTCTAGAGGAATATCAGACCTATTAATATCATTCTCATTCGTAGGTTTGATTTGCAACTTTTCTCATCATCCTCGAAATTGAGAATTAACTGTTAATATTAATCAAAAGTATCATTACAGTGGTTATAATCTTTAGGGCAGTAGTGGTAGTAGTAGTAGCAGTAGAAAATAGAAGTAGTAGTAGAAGTAGTAGTATCATGAGTATATGAGTGTTTGTCTGCGTGTGTATTTGTAGGTCGCATGTGTCTGCACAATGTGAGTCTGATATCAGGGTCAGTTTGGTATTTTGTGCAACTGGGTGTGTCTGTGTATGTTTCTGTCTGTGATTGTCTCTGCGTATTTGTATGTGTGTCATGTTTATGTGTGTGTGTCTGAATGTGTGTCTGTTTTGTGTGTGTGTGTATGTGTGTGTATGTATGAGTCTGTACGTGTGCGTGTCTGTTTTGTGTGTGTTTGTGTGTGTGCATTCTATGCAGTCTCTTCTGTCTGTGATTGTCTCTGCGTATTTGTATGTGTGTCTTGTTTATGTGTGTGCGTCTGAATGTGTCTGTTTTGTGTGTGTATGTGTGTGTATGTGTGTGTATGTATGAGTCTGTACGTGTGCGTGTCTGTTTTGTGTGTGTTTGTGGGTGTGCATTCTATGCAGTCTCTCTGTGTGCATGTGTGTGTGTCTGTTTTGTATGTGTATGTGTGTATATGTGCAGTCTGTGTGGGGGATATTGTGTGATGCGTGTGTGTTTATGTGTCTGTGTGTCTGTGTGTCTGTGTGTGAGTGTGTTTGTACGTGTGTGTGTGTGTGTGTGTGTGTGTGTGTGTGTGTGTCGTGCTGTGTGTGTTGTGTGTGTGTGTGTGTGTGTGTGTGTGTGTGTGTGTGTGTGTGTGTGTGTGTGTGTGTGTGTGTGTGTGTGTGTGTGTGTGTGTGTGTGTGTGTGTGTGTGTGTTTGCTTGCAGTCTGTGTGTATTATTCGAATGTCCCCAGAGGCCATTTACTTCTCGCCCCATTACAGTCCCATATCTAATGTTCTGTCTCCGACGCTAACCTCGGACACCAGACAATAATTACTCCCCAAATTACAAGCACATTTTGTGGGCAGAAAGTGAAGGCCCTGTTGCAGCACTTCGCCGCTAAAAGGTACGCCGAATGGAGTTTTATCCCGCGCGTGGGTACCCCAAGTGCATGTTCAACTGTCTATATTCTATTCGGCTGAACACCCCTGATGAATTTGTTGTTCTCGTGAGGCCTATACTAATTCAGAACACGCATAAAACCTCACAGTGACGGTCCTTTTAGATTGATTAGGCTGATTGGTTCACGAAAATAACTCCATGGCCGACTGTGTCCGTTAATTGATTGCCTTTGGATCGGAGTAGACAGAAGATCAGAACATGTTACCTGTTAGTGTAGTCTGGCCTCGCGTTGCTTTTATGGCTTTGATAAGTTCCTCGTATTCTTTTTATGCGTGGTCTAATTGCATTCAGTTGTTTTTACTTGTTATTAAGCTCTTTACTGGTCTGAAGAACAACACTGTGTGGATTGTAGAAACAAATATTAAATCATGTTATTAGATTAAGTAAGGACCGTAAAGTTAAGATGTCCATCATCTTTTTAATCAAGCGTTAGACCTCGAAGTTCTATGGATGGCTACATGTAAGTTTGAAGCAAGAGTCTCGGGCCATTTTCCCATCACGTCCGTCCGAATTGCTTATCCAATCAGGCTCAGATACATATAGTCCTCCTCCTCCTTATTCTCCACCGTATATTTAGTTTCTAGACGGCATTGTTTTTAAAACTGATACAAAGATAAGTCTAGAAAACAGATCGAGGATCTCTAACGTGGACTACATTGCATGCACTCACTTCGCTCACAGTTCACATCTCCCTGATAGGATATGAGATGTGGGTAAAGGATGTCGCTGAACAAAAAGAACTAGCACTCTTTACACGCCATAAGAACTAAGACTACCTCTGAACAAAAGCACATCTGGTTGAAATGGACAAAGACATAACTGCCTGACTGAGCTCTGACTGGTTGATTTGGTTGCGATGTTATTACCCTACATCATCGTCATATGTTTCACTGAAAATCTGAACTTTTTACCAGGTTTAAGCTCGAGGATTTCCAAGCCATAATTCCCGGGGTGCCCCACGTCTTGATCTAAGGTCCACTATATCCCTGTCAAATTTACAGTTAATCTACGAAAGCGTCGATGCATTTCCGAAGAAATGTCGAGTTGATTTTGAGTTAACGGTTACTATAGATTATTCCGAAGCCCACTTCATCTCCGTCCTAATGACTTCCGACGCGATTTAACCCCGCAGCTGTCACTTCGTGTTAATCGGAAGAAAAGTGCTCTTTTTTCAATTTCAGCGGCTTATAACAGCCTTCTATTTTGATAGTATGAAAGGTGTCAAAGTTTTCTCCCTCTATCCATTCCTCGTTCTCCTCAAGGAGTGCATTAGAGTGAACTTCGACGTAACTTTAGATTAATTCTGGTCTTGATGGTGTGACTAGAAAGACACTTGAAATACTCTTTTTAGCTTTAACCCACATGCGGTGAAATGTACAGGTAAATCACTCTTTCAGTCTTATTCCATCCTCGAAAATGTGACTTTTTCCGGGGGGTCGGGGGGGGAGAGTTTCGAAATAATTTTAACAATGACTTTAAACCTTTAAACTTAAAGGACATTGACATGATTGGGAGAAGTCAAAAATCTTCCAAGAACCAATTAGGTTGAAACATTACCAATGTACACACCAGCTGGAGTGTACTTCCTGGCTGGAAGGATTTGTCTTGAATTCGGAAAAAAATTTATTACGCAAATATTTCATGATCTAGAGATTATTTTTTGATATAAATATTTTACCTTGGACCTAGGCTATCTGATGACACTATTGGTATTGAAAGTATTTCACGCATGGGTGAGCACAGGCCACTTTTGTCCAATAGGCCAAAAATGCATTTTTGCACAGAATTGTGTTCTTATAGTCAATGTTTAATGCCTCACAGACCGGTGCTGCAGAAGCTCTCACCTGATGTACACAAGGATTGAATCCTCAGCATGCTCAGAGAAGATGTAATATCGATTTTGTGGCAAAAAAGACAAAAATGAAGCAATGATTCAGAAGTACCCCCCTAAAAAAGGAGAAAATGTCATGTTTGCAAGATGAACTGTGAACTGAAGAAAATGGCATTTTCTTGTTTTTGAAGGGGTAGGGTGAGTTGTATCTGAATCATTGCTTCATTTTTGCTACATTCTAAATCCTCAGCATGCTCAGAGAAGAGCTTATATCAATTCTGTGACAAGAACGACAAAATAAAGCAATAATTCACATACAATTACCAACCCCAACCCTTGAAAAAGAAGCAAATGCATTTTTTTTTTTAAATTCACAGTTCATCTTGCAAACATGACATTCTCTTCTTTTTATGGGGGTATATCTGAGTCAGTGCTTCATTTTTGTCTTTTTTTGTCGCAAAATTGATATTAGCTCTTCTCTGAGCATGCTGAGGATTCAATCCTTGTGCACATCAGTTGAGAGCTTCTGCAGCACCGGTCTATGAGTCATTAAACATTGATTATAAGAACACAATTCTGTGCGCAAATGCATTTTTGGCCGATTGCACAAAAGTGGGTTGTGCTCACTCATGCGTGAAATACTTTCAATACCAACAGTGTCATCAGATAGCTTAGGTCCAAGGTAAAATATTCATATCAAAAAATAATCTCAAAATTACGAAAACAATTTTTGATAATTTTTTTTCTAAGTGTCTACTTTTTTTTTGATACACCCTGTATAGCATTTACCAGTATTGAATTAATCTGGTGCCCTGATCAGGTGCTGATAAAAAATTGGACCCACACCAACGTACACAACCAATTCGCCTGTCACAATGAGTACTGATGGTGATTGTTTAAAAAGTGATAAACATTTGACCATAAAATTTAACAGCAGTGTACTTGACTCTAGAGTAGTTTTATCCGGAAGTAAGGACTTCTTCCAATCCTAGTATTTCCTTAGACAAGGGCGACAATTTACCTGTAAGATATAACAAACGAATAGTGAATAATGTGTTCCAAGTTCCTCATAGAAAATCATGTGCCGCTGGATTTTACTATAGAGTGACTCATTGATCATTGTAACTAACTTCTTTTGAAATCCTTACGTTCGTATTATGTCGTTGCCCAAAACATTAATAGATGTGCCTCATTTCCTGGAATATCTCGGTGACGACTATTCATATTAGCAAACAGAAAATCAAATCTTCTTCAAATTATTTTTGTTGCCTCTGCCTAAATCACACAAATTACCTCCATATTTTATAACTATGTCGGTATTTAGAGCTCCATGGTTGAAATTAAGGCGATGGTTTCTGCAATACACATGACGTAATAACATTTGACGGTACATTCCTAGACGTGTGCCACCAGCAACTATACAGAAATAATTTGAACCGGGTCGATATGTGTCGGAGGCACATTGGGCCGGACACTTATGAGTATTCTGGGAAATAAAGTGACTTCATTAGCGTAATTGGTCGTAAGACATTCCTGTGCCTACGTCATCAAAGCGATCATTAGCACATGTATGTCTTGCTGTCCCAACGATATCTGTTTTGGATACGTGAGCGGCCCTGGTATATTAAGACAAAGTATATAAACGGCGATGCATTTTTATTCATCCTTTGTTTTACGTGGCGCAAAGTTCACATCAAAGGAAGATTACTTTGTTTATGTGTTTAAGACTTTCAATGCTATTCTTCGAATATCACATACGAAGTTTGTGGATTTTCACTTTGCTGGTTCTGAGACGGTTAATCCGAATGTAATATTACATTAATTCAAGGTGATATCTGTAAAATTTATGAGTCGTTATAATTGGTAGTGTGGTGTCCCTGGGAGTTTGAACGTGTATACGTGTTTGTGCATAATGTCTGTAGCAAAACGAACCTGGATTAATATCTGTATATTGAAGTATAAGTTGTTGTTTTTTAGTGTTGATATGTTGTCGAAACATTTACTGTATAGTTTCAGCAAATAATCGAGGATTTTATCTATTTATAATTATGTTTATGATTGATTGATTGATTTCCTACTTAATTGATTGTTTGATTGATTGATTGATTGATTGATAGATTGATTGATTGATTGATTGATTGATTGATCAATTGGATGGTTTGTTTGTTTGCTTGCTTGCTTTTTTACTGGCTTGCTTGATTGCTTGCTTGATCTATTTATGTGTGCTTGGTTTTTTTTCTTTTGTTCGTTTGTTTGCTTATTGATTTTTTTTTTTTTGGGGGGGGGGGTCTTGAAATGTAATTATTACTGCGTGTTTATGTTAACTTAAAGCCCAAGTTTAGTTTTGGGGATTTTTTGTTATTTGAAAGCTTTATGCCCCAAAGTTATAACCCTGCAATAATAGATTCTGAATGTCTTTAGTTTTTTTTAAATTAATTAATGAACCAGAGCAGTTCGACTGCGCGCAAGTCGATGGGTAATGCCTCCGCAGTCGCGCACTCCCAATCCTCAATTGATGTTAATTTGAAAAGCTTCAAGTTACCATGTAACGCAAGACCAATTAGATGAAATAAGATAAGCCATGTGACCCCCTTGACCAAGCTTAACAAAGTAAATCCAATTAAGCAGTTCTTAAATTATCGTCGACAATGAGCAGCAAATTCGGCATGAGGCCTTGTGCACCTTTGACCTCTGACTTTCAACTCCAAAATCGAATCAGTACATATTGGTGACATATTAGATACTTCACCCAAGTTACATGACAATCCGACACAGCCACTCTCAGTAATCGCGTAACGAGCCCAAATCAGACATATTTTAAGGTCCCGAGGACCATTTGACGACTTTCAGCTCCAAAATCTAACATTCATTGCTGCCTCATAATACATTACTTCACCCAAGTTACATGAACAATCACGACCAGCTGCTTCTCAGTAATCGCGGGTAACGACGCAAATCAGATTTATTCAACGCCGAGTGACCTTTTGACCTTTCAGCTCCAAAATCTAATCAGTTCCCATTGGTGCACTCATATAATAACTTCACCCAAGTACATTGAACAATTCCGACACCCGTCTCTCAAGTTATCGCGGTAACGAGCCCAAATCAGACATATTTAAGGCCCAGTGACCTTTGACCTTTGACCTTCAGGCTCCAACAATCTAACAGTTCATTGTGTGCCCCATAGTACATACTTGGCCTAGTTACACTCAAAATCCGATCGGGGGTTCTCAAGTATCACGGTAACGAGCGCCACGAATCAGACATATTAAGGCCTGCGTGACCTTTTGACCTCTTGAACTCCCAATCTAATCAGTTTCATTGGTGCCTCATAATACAGACTGTCACTCAAGTTACATGAACAATCGACTAGCCGCTCTCTAAGTTATCGCGTAACGAGGCCGCAAATCAAGACATATTTTAGCCCGGTGACCTTTGACGCTATTGACCTTTGCAGCTCCAAAGATCTAATCCAGTTCATTGGGCATCATAATACATACTTCACCCAAGTTACATGACAATCCGACAGGCGCTCTCAAGTTATCGCGGTAACGAACCCAAAGTCAGACATATTTAAGGCCAAGTGACCTTTGACCTTTGACCTTTCAGCTCCAAAATCTAATCAGTTCATTGGTGGCCCATAGTACATACTTGGTCCTAGTTACATCAAAATCCGATCGGGGATTCTCAAGTTATCGCGGTAACGAGATCCGGTAACGGTACGGACGCACGGACGGACAACCCGAAAACATGATGCCTCCGGCAACTTCGTTGCGGAGGCATAACAATCTCGGGGGACCCCTGAGATTTTCGACTATATTTTACATTATAGCATCCAAAGGGTTGAAAAGGCGTTAAGGTTATATGTGTTATACCTCATCTGAAAGAGCAGACTCTGTTCTTTCAGATGAGGTATAACACATATAACCTTAACGCCTTTGTAACCCTTTGGATGCTATAATGTAAAATATAGTCGAAAATCTCCGTGGTCCCCCGAGATTTTTCATTAATTAATTTTAAAAAAAACTAAAGACATTCAGAATCTATTATTGCAGGGTTATGACTTTGGGGTATAAAGCTTTCAAATAACAAAAAAATCCCCGTAACTAAACTTGGGCTTTAAGTTGATAATCCTTAGTTTTGTTGCTTCCCGTACAGCCATAATAACTACTCTGGCAGAAAAGGAAAACAGACAATATCCATTCTCCTTGAAGCTTTGGGTCTCGTTTTAAAGGACAACGACGTGTTTGGGAAAAGTCGAAAAAGTCCCAGAGCCAAATGAGTTGAAACATATACCAATGTGTAAACTGGCCGGGGTGCATATCCAGGCTGAAAGGATGTATGTTTAACTTGTTTACTTGAGGAAAAACAAGAACGCTTTTTACGCGTAGTGAATTAAAGTATAACCCTGATACAAATTTGACCCACAGAAAGCTAAACAGCATGTTTGACTGCCATATCAATGTTTGATAGTAATAGTAGAACAAGGATGAAACATTTAACAGTTAAATTTCGCAGCAGTTGTCTCAATCAACATCCTTGATTCTAGTAATGTCTTAACTTGCCGAAGTCGCAGACGTCCACAGATTATACACATGAAACCCGTAGCGGATAAATTTCATGGCGTGTTACGAGATATTGTGTCTACCCCTGCCATTCCCTTTAAATATATAACGCCAAGGGTCAGTTCGAATAATAATTGGAGAGCCTGCCGACTAACGAAACACTGAACATATCATATCACGACATAATGGAGTTAATTCAGCATTTATAATATCCAAGCAAATGCAACAATGCAATTTTTATTACTTCGCATACAGCACTGCCGATTACTTTATAAGCGCGGGCACTTGTCCGCCATCTCAACCGTGTCTCTGGCATGTTAATGCATGGTCTTGTCACCTTTGCGTGGAGTATTTTTATCTCTCACTGACATAAAACCCGTCTCATCAGGTATTTGTATGTATAATAAGGGCAATTATAGATTCACAACCTCGAATGTGGTTAATAATTAATCAAGAGTGGGTTGGTTAAAATGGATTCAACAGATGCATTATGCATTTTCAAACAGGACAGGTACAGAATGTTTACCCAAAACCAAAATACACATACGTCGTATCTACCCCCATCTACCCGAGGGTTTCTTCCTTACCTGTACCCCTCTCAATCCACTTAATAGATAATCATAAAGCTGTTACAGATGCACAATTGATGATGATAGTTGTTTTAAAGAATTTAAAAACGTGAAAATGTACACATCGATATGTATTGTAGATTGTCTTTAAGGCAATGGTGTGGTGTGGTGTGGTGTGGTGTGATGTGATGTGATGTGATGTGATGTGATGTGATGTGATGTGATGTGATGTGATGTGATGTGATGTGATGTGATGTGGTGTGATTTGGTGTGATGTGATGTGATGTGATGTGATGTGATGTGATGTGATGTGACAGGATGTGATGTGATGCGATGTGATGTGATGTGATGTGATGTGATGTGATGTGATTTGGTGTGATTTGGTGTGATGTGATGTGATGTGATGTGATGTGATGTGATGTGATGTGATGTGATGCGATGCGATGCGATGCGATGTGATGTGATGTGATGTGATGTGATGTGATGTGATGTGATGTGATGTGATGTGATGTGATATAATTGATGTTATGTGACGTAATAGAAATTTTGTGATGCGATGTGATGTGGTGTGATGTGATGTGATGTGATGTGATATGATTCGATAGAATACTGTTGTGTGATGTTAAAAAAACCGATATGCGCTCCTTGGAGTTTAATTCACAACTACACAGGATTACTGTGTATTTCAAACTCACTTCAATGTTTCAGATCGACTAACGCGAATCCGCAGAAACTGCCAGAAAGTATTCATGTGAGAGATATACTTTCTTGTTCGGCCTCTTTTAGCAGGGATGTAGTCGGGGCCGGCTGTTCCGAGTCACGAGGCCACTGGAAAAATATTTTTCCCATAGACTTTGTACGTGACTCGTCCCGAGGCCAAGGCCGGCAAAATCCGGCCTCGAGGCCTGCCTCGACTACATCCCTGTCTTTCAGTCACTTTACTGAACAATCTCTACTAGTCTAATTTGGGGTGATTCAGTTTATTTTAATGTATGGGTTGTAATCTGTATCTTCAGTGAATAGTTGCTACATTGCCTAAGGTCTATGAATTAAAATAAAAGGGTCCTAATTTTGTGAATATTTGATTTTAGGTATTTTACGAACGCATAAATGATATTTTGATATCAAAATTCAGACATTATTAACATTCTCTCAAGATATCGTATCAAACAAGCCGCAGTTTATGGTTTTCCCACGACAGTATACTGGTTTTCCTTTACGGCAAATGGTCCAACAACACGGCTTAAAAAACTT
>JZLH01S0078109.1:11174-24763 GCA_001188425.1 Eucidaris tribuloides | reverse complement strand
AAAACAATCCCCAAAACTAAACTTGGGCTTTAAATCTATTCCAAATTGCATATCAAATATTATAGAATTATTGAAATATAACGTACCTACAAATCAAATTGTGTAAAATTATGGAAAGTTTATTTCAACGATGCACTAGTGGCATAAATCATGTAGAAATGTATACACTGCCAAAAGAGCGATGTTACATTTAACACCACGGGTATCAAATCTAACACCGCTCCAACTTCAAAAGAGGACCACACCGAGAGGTGTTGAAACTACACTGTGATGGTATAAAAAGTAATCACCCGACACTGCTTGGTATGAATTTAACACTGCAGCTGGTGATATTTTTGACGCTGCGCTGGTGTAGATTTGACACTGCTGGTGGTAATTGCAACGGTATAAAACCGGCCCGGTTTACGGTTTCAACACTATAATGTGGTCCTCTATTGAATTTAGAGCGGTGTTACTTTGGTGAACATTTTTCCCCATTTACAGTCAAACCTGTCTCAGCAGCCACCTCTCTATAACAGCCAACCTGTCTATAGTGGCCACTAAAGACAAACCATGTGTTTAAGAACCTGTCTATAGCAGCCACCTGTCTACAAAGGCCACAATTTTTGTTTCCCTTGGGTGGCCACTATAGATAGGTTTCACTGTATTATCCAACATCAAGTAGTTTAGCAGGAAGTTCTTATTCTTCAGTTGTTGAGTTAAACATCAACAAGAATTAACAGCAACTAACTGACACTCATGTGTGTAAACGTAACACCATAAATGAACCCTGGAAATTCCCGCTTGGTGTTGCATATTCAACACCCGTCTCTATGCAGTGTATGTACATCAATTTAGCCGATTCAGTCTTAAATCTTAACTGCAATAATGTCCCAATTGACTAATAAACTGCATATCCATTGCCTCATTCAATATATTCCAAATAATCAAATTGCTTTCTTATACAAATGTATTGATGCACTATCTGATGTACTATGAAATACATTGCAAATAAAATCTTGTTTATTATGTTTAACAAGCATACTTGTTTAGTCAAACTGCATACTTAATATCTTATTATGAATATACTAGGTGTTTAAAAAATGGTTAATTTTGATATGTAATAACACAAAAAAATATACACAAGATAATACTGGCATGAGTTTGAGTTATAGCTGAAGAGTGAACATTTTTCGTGGGAGGTGGTTTCAGTACGATATCAATACTCAGTTTTATGAAATTCACGCTTATTTAAAATTTAGAGTTCAGATTTGGCTCGAAATCCAACTCCCTGTACAAAATTTGAAACTGTACAGAAATCAAATGGTGTGTGTGAGAGTGTGTGTTCAGTCCCTACACAAAAGAAATAGACAATGGCTGTGAATAGTGAATAGAGTCCAGCAGTCGCCAGGCTACTTATGAATATTAATAAAGCATTTATCTTCCTTCGACGGAGTCTGTGAGAGACTGCATACCAAAGTCCCCAATGTGCAGTCTCTGGCAGCCATTGTCTATTTCTATTGTGTGGCGACTGAACACACATACACCATTTGATTTCTGTACAGTTTCAAATTTTGTACAGAGAGTTTATTTTTTAGCCAAATCTGAACTCTAACGTTTTAAATAAGCGTGAAATTCATAAAACTGAGTATTGATATCGTACTGAAACCACCTCCCACAAAAATGTTCACTCTTCAGCTATAACTCAAACTCATGCCAGTATTATCTGGTGTATAGTTTTTGTGTTATTACAAATCAAAATCAACCATTTTTTTTAACACCTAGTACTTATAAGAAGTCACGTCGAGGCACTAATGGCTGATTTATCATATAATACAATGCGAATGAATTTGGATTATTATAATATGTATACACTCATACAATAGAAAGTTGCATATCCGATATGTTATTAAAAATAAACCGAAGAATCAAATTACCTACACTAAATTATTATAGAGATGCATAGATGTTGATGCACTATAGGCATAGCTGGTGGGTCCTAAAATGCAATGCAAATTTTGATCAAAATATCTATTGCAAACTGCACGCATTATTTGCAAAATATCAAAATATCCGTTACAATAAAATCATGCAAATTTATACGTACATATTGAAACACGGCAAATCTTGAATATAATAATGATAAGTTCCATAGCAAACTACATCCATTGTCTTACAGAGGCGTCGATCCTGGGAGGGGGTGGGGCAGGGGGCGATCGCCCCCAATAATTTTGACAACTTCAAAAATTCATAATATGCAATGCAAATATATATGTTTTAAAAAGCATTGAAAAGCACTGTAAAACCATTAAACATATAAAATTGTCAATATTTTTATTTTAATTTGGCGTGCAAAGCGCGCCGAAATTTGTTGACATATTTTTCACTTTCACCCCCCATCCGAAAAATGGATTGACGCCCCTGTTGTCTTATGATATTCAAAATATATATTAGAATCAAATTTCATAAATTAAATTAATTTATACGTACACTGATCACGGCAAATCTTAATTACAATAATTTAAGCCATATAGCAAATGCCATACTCCTTTTCTGTATAATATTAAAAAATAGTCTAAATGCACAAATTGTGTAATATTACGTTATTTATACGCACACTTGATCACTGCCAAATCCTTGATTGATTTAAATCTATGGCCAGAACTACTATTCCTTATCCTATATTCAAAATATACGTTAGTAAGTCAAATTGTGTAAGATTATGGAAATTCTATATCTTCATACCTAGCTATGACACAACATCATGTAGGTTATGAAATTTGTATGCTACGATTAATGTATCGAAGCCAGATTTATTGTTAACATGAGATGTAAATCTTGAATTGGCCAAAAATATTCGACTAATAACTTGCTATATCCATTGCTCTTTCACATACTATACCAATAATCATCAAATTGTTTTTATACCACATGTATTGATGCACTATCTAATGTATTATGAAATATATTGCAAGTTAAATCTTGATTATTATGTTTTAACAAATACTTGTTTAGTAAAACTGCATATTTAATATCTTATTATGACTTATACGAAGTTACGTCGAGGCACTAATGGCTGATGTATCATATAATACAATGCAAATGAATTCTGATTTTTCTGATATGTATAAACTTGTATATGTGTGAAAAGTTGCATATCCGATATGTCATTGAAAATAAACCCAAGAATCTAATTACGTAAATTATTATAGAGATGCATAGATGTTAATGCACTAATAGGCGTAGCTGATGGGTCCTAAAAATGCAATGCAAATTTTGATCAAAATGTCGATATCTATTGCAAACTGCATGCATTACTAGCAAAATATAAAAATATCCGTTACAATAAAAATATGCAAATTTACGTACATATTGAAACACGGCAAATCTTGAATACAATAACGTTAAGTTCTATACCAAACTACATCCATTGTCTTATGATATTCAAAATATACATTAGAATAAAATTACATAAATTAGATTACATGTAATAGGCCTATATACGTACACTAATCACTGCAAATTTTAATTACTATAATGTTAAGATCAATGACAAGCTGCATATCCCTTCTCTTATAATATTCCAAACATTCGTTCAAGAATAAATTATGTTAATTTATACGTACACTGATCACTTCAAATCTTGATTAGATTAATGATTAGATCTATAAAAGCAAACTACTATTCCTTATTCTACAATATTCAAAATATAAGTTAGAATCAAACTGTGTAAATTATGCAAATTTGTATATTAATTAATACACTGCAAATCTTTATAACAGTAATGATACGATACATAGCAAAATGTATAAATCGTATAAAATATTCGCTAGAATTAAATTATGCAAATTGTACAAATTTATACGTACACTGATACACTGCAAGTCTTAATTACAAAATTATAAGATCTATGGCAAACTGCATCTATCGTATATTCAAAATATACGTTAGAATCAAATTAATGTTAAATCTATAGAAAACTATTATCTCTTATTCTATAATATTCAATACACAGCGTGTCCCAGAAAAAAAAAATGTCCCTCTCATAGACCACAGAATAATTACCAAAATCAAATTTTATACCCAATTAAATTTACATATTTAGAAAGCCAACTTAAGTTTGTAGTTCCTGTGAAAATTCCACAGGTCTGGCTTCATTGGTTTTGAATACATAGGCTCTTATGTAACATCAGTGTTTTCCAGCACATTCCAAGTTTCATACCATACCTTATTCCACACTTCACTTAAATTATCTCAACGACTGTGTTGTTTTTGTTCACTTATTAAATTGCAAACTATTCAAAGTTCAGTTCCATTTGTTGTGTTTGCTTTCATAGTGGGTGTGAAATCACACTTGTAAACTTTTTTGTCCTCCTGCACGTCCACCCACCTGATTTCCATTCAGGTTAATGCATTGAGGTAGCACTGCAAACTTGGAACGGGCTGAAAAGCACTGTTGTTACATAATAGACTGTGTATTCAAAACCAATGAAGCGAGACCAATGATTTTTTTTTTTACAAAAGTTAGAAAATGAAATGGACTTTCTAAATATGAACACTTAATTTAGAATGATACTTGATTTTTGATTTAATTTAGCATTCTATTAGATGGACTTTTTTGGGGACATGCTGTATACGTTAGATAGAATCAAATTATGTAAACTATACAACTGATACACTGCAAATCTTGATAAAATCTATAGCTAACGGTATATATCGTATAATATTTAGAAATATATGTTAGAATCAAATTATGTAAATTGTTATTTATACATTCTAATCTCCTAATCGAGATTACAATAACACTTTAATCCAATTATTAAAGCCCAAGTTTAGTTTTGGATTTTTTTTTATTTGAAAGCTTTCAAATTAAAAAAAAATCCCCAAAACTAAACTTGGGCTTTAAACTTACGCGACATGAGATACAAATTTGTTTCGATGTATTATATTAGGAAATGTATCATAAAATATACATGAAATCTTATTATTATTATTAATGTTTAAACTTGATGTAATCCAATATTTTAGGCATGAGACACAAATTGCTTACAGACACAAATTAACAATGACCACAGTAGTGGCAAGTTTACCATGAGATGCAAACCTTGATCACAATGATGCTTATACCTACAAGTAAAGAAAACAGCATCGTATATTCAAAATATGCCATATAGAAATCAAAATAATCTGAACCATATTACAGATTTATGAAAACGTATGCACTAGTAGCTTGCATGATATCATAAAATACAATACAATCTTGATTATAACAATATTTCAACAAAACAAATTGAGTATCCAAAATCTTAAATAAACTATAGCTAAGAAATTGTCAATTACACAGATTATTCATATACATATAATGCACCTGTAGCCAATGCGCAATAAGCATACAGTACAAACCTTGATTGCAATATTACTTACAAGTGTAGCAAACAGTATTCTATAGCTTGTTGAAACTACGCCTTAAAATCAAATTATGTAAAGCGTTATGCAAACCTATGGGTACATGTATGCACTACTGCCTAACCCTATAGAATCAATCCAGGACAAAGACAAATTCAAATTCACAGCTCAAAATCACTTTAGTAGTAACAAGCAAAACAAATCAAAATTAGTTCTTATCCCTCTGCGCCATTACCATCTGCGCACCACACACCTGCCCGGTTGGTTCCATGTTGGAATATTGGGCAGTAAAATAGAAGAAAGAAAAAAAAGAAACAGTACGTGCTATAAATATACAAGATAAATTAAATCTTGATTATTATAATGCTTAAAAATACTGTACAATAAATTGCACATCCAATATGTCATGCAAACTACATATATATCCGAGAAATTGTCAATTATACAGATTTAGACATGCATTCAATGCACTTGTAGCTGATGCATCTTAAACATAATGCAAATGTTGATTACAATAATGTATAACCTATCTAGTATCGGTATATAGTTTTAGAGAAATTTGACGAAATCTCACGACCACAAGGATGTCGTCACAGTGGCTAATCTATATACAGGCGCATTGGCGACAAGTCCATGCTGTATGAGACATAAAAAGCTTAAAAGAAATTGGCAAGATGGAAAGTATTTCTCTCCTACAGTAAAATATACTGCTAAAAGTTGGTGCTGCGAATATTCCATACGCATATGTGCAATTACTATCAGAAAATGATGTGGCAGTGAAATTTGTCATGGAATACTGCTCGAGTCACTGGTAGGCGACTCGAGTCATGACTTGATTACAACCCTGGAATCAATGCATTTCCTAATAAGTTCCTCAAAAGATTTATAATATTCCGTGACACATTGATGATCTGGTCAAGGGTTTTCTGTTAGATCTACTTTGTTGAGACTAGCCTTATGCGAGATCATATCTGTTCGTAATAGCAAAAGTATAGCTTGATTCTCCAATATATAACGCCAGAATGATCATAATCATCTACCAGACCGGGGTAAGGGTGCAAGCCACTGACGCTGTTTACAGTGTTAACATTCCCTGTATTCCAAATGATATACTCCCTTGTTACTCGCATTCCACGCACCTGCTGGCATTGTTCACCCGGAGTTAACAGGTAGAAGTGGTCCTGGGTCGGCAGATGTATGGGGCATTGTGGGAGAGAGTCATTCCTACAACAGAACTTGATCAGTGTCGAGTCTGAATCATAGACTCCATCTGGTAGGGTGCTGTCTACCCAGTTTCCGACATAGTCATCATCCCAGTCAATAGTTCCTTCATCGAAGCCTGATGGGCAGGGACCATATTTGTAGATGCAATATCGCCCTGCTTCCCAGTCCCGTCTAACATCTATCGCGGAAACATCTTTGATGCAGAACTGGGTACGAGTATTTCCAGAAATGAATGTGTTATCTGCAAAATGACAAGGTCCACTACACATGCCACCAGTGGCTTGAAAACGAATGCCTTGCATCCAGCTCACACTGCTATGCTGCGGACATCCAGTCTCCGATTTGATGAGTCCATAGGTCCCATCAGGCCACGTGACATGGACACTGTCATTCAAACTAGATCCCATGCACTCTGCACCAGAGATTAAGAAAAAAAAGATCACAGAGTGATGTTGCATAAGCTGTTAATTATAATGAGAGCAACATAAGCGCTTATGAAAATGTATAAAGTATAAACACACTCATGAAACACATTGCTTAAACACATGAAATGTACATTGTATAAAATCAAAACACATTTTACAAACGCTTATTATATGAAAACTACTTTTATGAACTTTACATTGATGGTGATTTTAAGACCCAAACAGGATTTTCCAATCCACAGTTCTCTTTAGGAAGGTGACTAGTTTTACCAAGCTTTCTATGGAACAGTTGTCAAAGGCCTCCCGTTTCGCATGAATGATCACTATCTTTGAGGCCGTTTTTCCCCGCTTTCCTGATAATGGCTTATTCAGTTGATAGTTCATACTTGTGAGCAGGGTTTTAAACGGGTTTGCTACGTCCATCCTAGACAAATTATACTCCATTTTAAAGCTTAGAGTCTCTACTTTAAGATTGTGTGAAAAACACAATTTCTTATTTTCCGAATTATGATTCATTTTGTGGTGACAAGTCACATATTGTCTTCTACTATGACAAGTATGTTAAAGTGTCATCGTGAGACTTCCTGGCAAAAGTGGTTGTTATTTATACACCATTGTGCCTCTTTAAAGCTGAAGTTTAGTTTTGGGATTTTTTATTTGAAAGCTTTATGCCCCAAAGTCATAACCCTGCAATAATAGATTCTGAATTTCTTTAGTTTTTTTTTTTAATTACATATATATATAACTATATTAACTATATATATATAACTATGTTAACTATATTAACTATATTTCATATTATAGCATCCAAAGGGTTAAAAAGGCTTTAAGGTTACATGTGTTATACCTCATCTGAAAGAGCAGACTCTGCTCTTTCAGATAAGGTATAGCTCATATAACTTTTTAACCCTTGGATGCTATTAATGTAAATATAGAGCTTACAAATAGTCGGTCCCCCTCCCCGACATTTTTCATTGAATTAATTTAAAAAGAAAACTGAAGACAAAAAGAAGAGTTATATAGTTATACCTCATCTAAAGAGCAGAGCCTGCTCTTTCGATGAGTAAAACACATGCAACCTTAAACCCTATTTTACTGGGCTATTTCAGACACTCGGGTTTACTGGGGGGGGGGTCAATTTGACCCCCCACCTTCAGATCTCGGCCGCCGATCGCGCGATCCGCACGGCAAAATTTGCTGCGCATGGAACCGAATGATAACCACACACTGTATAGTAAAATTTCAAAAAAAATATTTTTTTCTATTTTTTAAGTAATTAATTTGCAAATCGAGTGTTACAATGTATGTTCGCCTATAACTCACTTACAATATCTAGTAAATACATAATTTTGTAAAATATTCATTTCTGCTTTCTCACAATTAGTCTGCCAAAAAAATTTGCGACATTGGAATTAATTTCTATTGTATTTTATTGTTTTTGATTTTATGTATTTCTTTGTTTTTCGACCTTTTTTTACTTTGTTTTTTTGATGAAATTTGTTTGGCGGACATTTTTGTAATTCATAAACAGCATAAAATTCATCAATTTCACCAGTAAAAGCAAAACATAATCATACTATTTATGATTTGTTGGCTGAAAACACAATTTCCATTGATTTTATACACAAAATCACGTTTGTTTGAGCGATTTTGGGTTACATTGCACGTATCAAAAGTCACCAGCTCGTAACGGTAGCTCCATTATTCACGAAAACGGGTCCTCAAAAGATGCCGCAAACTTGAAAGATAAATCATCACGAGCGACCCGCATCAAAAATTTTGCGCCTGCAGCATTGGTTCCCGAAAATTCGTCGAGGGGGGGGGTCAAATTTGAACCCCCCCCCTCCCAGTAAATAGGGTTAAAGCCTTTTTAACCTTTTGCGATTGCTATAATATTTAAAAATACATCGAAAATCTCGGGGGTCCCCCCGAGATTTTCCATTAAATAATAAAAAAAAAACTAAAGACATTCAGAATCTATTATTGCAGGGTTATGACTTTGGGGCATAAAGCTTCCAAATAACAAAAAATCCCCAAAACTAAACTTGGGCTTTAATGGAAAGACTACAGCCAGCCTAATAATAGAGCAAATACGGTATAGCAAATAATTATGAAAACAATCTACGCTTAGAGATCCTTGTACACTCTGTATCGAAAATGGTAATCCTTGTTTAGAGCTAAAATATTGCCATCTATTTATATCAAAGGGATATATAAGTATAATATCCATAAAAGCAACTTTTCTTCTTTTCATTGATACCTCACTTGCATCATTGGTATCATGCATGACCGAGTACACTGTTCTTGAAGAAAACGACGTCAAGTCACTCTTTTTCCAATGTTTAGTCAATGAATGAAAGAATTGAAACACCAATGAATGGGTTCATGTTTTAAAGATGAGATGTTATCTCATTTCATGCAAGTTTTGCCAAAACTTGCATGAAATGTGACTTGGCATTGTTCTCTCCTGGAGCTATGTACTTGGTCATGCATGACACTGGTGATGCAAGTGAGGTATTATTGAAACGAGAAAATAAAATGTTCTTTTAGGGATATTATACTTGTAAATCTCTATAATACAAATAGTTGGCAATATTTTACCTCTAAACAGGGATTACCTTTTTTTGGTACACACTGTATAACAAGAAACCTACCGATTTCACATTGGTTGCCCGTGAATCCATCCGGGCATGTACAGTTATAGCCGTTGTTGAGGTCAGTACAATTCCCTCCATGCTGACACGGGGCACTGGCACACTCGTTGATGTCTGTAATCAGCAAGCATTATTCACAGAATGGAATGGGAATAATAACATTAAGCGTCACACTGTGTGGAAATATAAGAAAGGCCGTACGCAGAATTGCTTCCAGGGGGAGACCACCATTTACTGATAAAACTGTTTTCAGAACTAAAATCTGAGAGAAAAATGGGTGAGATTTGATTTGTATTATATTATTTTATTTATCTATATTTTTTTCATTTTCTTACTTTGGGGTGGGATGGGGGAGGGGGCTTCTTACGGTCTTGAATATAATGAATGCATTTATGTAGTGTAAGGTCATCTGGTCCAATGGTATTTGCCTATTGGACAAAACCTAAATGTCAGGCACGCTTCGAATTGTGTAATACTTCACGTAGAATGAATTTTGAAGACAAATAATTACACAAGCGCGTACAAAATATTGTGTATTTTTTATGCGTTTATGTAAGCTAGTGTACAAACCTGTCCAAAGAAACATGTATTTCTTTTAGGTCACTGAAGTAAACTTTGTACGTTTTGGAAAGAAACTCACCAAATTTCAAGAAACCTACCGTTTTCACACTGTTTTCCAGTGAATCCATCCGGACAGGTACAGTTATAGCCGTTGAAGAGATTGGTACAATTCCCTCCATTCTGACAAGGTGCGCTGTCACATTCGCTGATGTCTGTAATCAGCAAGTATATGAAATAGTAAGGATAACATTATAATACCTTACAACGTGTGTAAATATAATGAAATACAGTTAATGCAGTATAAGGACTAATCTGATCTAATTGTATAATTGACCTTTTATATACAACTAAATATTGTTTCTGGATTGTGTGATACCTCACATAGTGTCTAACTCTCTTTTTCTTTCGTCTCAACATTTTATTTTCAAGTTGATTTTCCTTGAATAAAAAGAAATGCCTAAAAACGAAATTGATATACTACACTAAAGCAGTTTATAATACCATTTCCAGATATAGAAGCAATTTTATGATTTTTTTTATTTCTATTTTGTTTTGTTTTGTTTTGTTTTGGGCTTTGGGGGAAGGGGTGGCTGGGTTTTTTGTTTTATTTTACGTACCAGTAGGTGGGCACATTATAGGCTTGTCAGGAATCATATAGAATTCTGTGTATGCCCAGACTGGAAAGAGTCAATATAAATGTATGTAGCTGACTGAAAAGAAAGCATTGAACTAAGTCGCGACCATGAAAAAAAAGTGGACCCACAACAAGGAGACTTGTTGTAAGGAGCTCCAGCTGCAGTACTTTTTTTGTAGAGAAGGGAAAACTGTATCTAAATTTATAAATGTTAAACAGTGTACTTTGTAAAACCATTTTAACTCATTTAAAACCACGCAAATAGGTGGCCTATCGTTTACACACTTCATTATATTTGCTTATTTAAAGATCCATCCCCTTCTGAGCTGTTGGTTATTTACATGTAACGAAGTTTTAGAAATTGTAAAACATGCAAATTTTTAAACTCTTACCACTTTCACACTGTCTCCCAGTAACTCCATCCGGACAGACACATTCATAGTCATTAACGAGATCGGTACAATTTCCGCCATTTTGACAAGAGACACTGGCACATTCATCAATGTCTTTCCAAAGATATGTGGAAGAGAAATGTATAATTCAATTTATCAGTAAAGATTCAAATGTTCTCCAGATGTCCAAATGTTTATTACGCGCATTTTTAACGGAAAAGTCAGAGTTGCTATAGTTGTCCAAAATGCCACAAGAATTTTCAGTTGATACATTTCATCAACGAAGTACTGATTGCACTGTAGGTATAGACACAGATTGGAGAGATTTCACTTGAAAAGAGCAAAGAGCAACCTAATGACATGATGGGATTAATCTATGGCCATATAATGACAGAAGTTTAATCAAAATCAAACTTTTATTTACCCATCACGGGGAATGCTGACAAAATTTATCTGTAGGGGAAACTGTGAAGTTCAAACAAAGATTTTACAGCCATAAACCGTGAACACCGTGCTTCCAATCTGCTGTTCCCATTATACAGTGTGTCTCAAAAAAATTGCGCAAGTGAAAACCGCCCTCTTTGGCAATAATCTTGTGACACGATGCTTACATCCATGTCAAGAGCATAGTCTTAGCTTTCAACTACCGTTAGTTTTGTTCAAGTTGCTTGTTTTGATTTTTGAGATATGTTTATTTAAATACGAAAAGGTAAAATCACAATTGTGCCACTTTTACTACTGTCCTTTGTAAAAGTGACACAATTGTGATTTTACCCTTTTGTTGTTTACAAGATATCTCGGGATTAAAGCAAGCAAATTGAACAGAACAAATGGCATTTGAAAGCTAAGACTTTGCCCTTGACGACGATTAGCATCATGTTACTATTATAGTATTTTCTAATTGCCAAAGAGGGCGCTTTTTACTTGCACAAGACATGCTGCAGCACGTCTACAAAATTGTACAAGTGAAAAGCGCCCTCTTTGGCAATAAGAAAATTCTGCTGTGATACATGTTCACATCAACATCACGGGCAAAGTCTCAGCTTTCAAATGCAGTTTGTTCTGTTCAATTTTCTTGTTTTAATCTCGAGATATTACGTAACCAACAAAAGGGTGGACTCACATTGTGTCACTTGTACGGGAAGAGGGTCCGATGCTATTAATGACTGTAGCAAATGTGGCACATTGGTGATTTTACCTTTACGTTGTTATTTGAACATATCTCAGGATTGAAACAAGCAAACTGAACAGAGCAAATGTCATTTGAAAGCTAAGACTATGCTCTTGATGGTAATGTAAGCATCACGTCACAAAAATTACCAAAGCATGGGGAGGTGCACATCTCGGGGAGGTGAAACAGGGAAGTGCACATCTTAGGGAGGTGGAACTAAAGTTGAGAAAATCAGGCATTGAAAGCAAAAAAAAAGGTGCAAATTTCTTTTTGCTATTAGGGTGGAACTCCTATGGCTCTGCGGGGGGGGGGGTTTACACCCCCAGCCTACGCCCTTGCAAAGAGGCCGCTTTTGAATTGCACAATTATTTTTTGGACACACTGTAGAACTGGAATATTTTGTACTTCACAGCAAAAACGTTGGTGTTACATTGAACAACGCTATATTTATACTAGACAAGACCACATCAGAGTTCAATTTTGGGTGTTAATTTAACCACTTTGGGGATTATTTTCACAATCTCCAATACTATAGGGTCAGACTCCTAGGTGTAATAATAATAATGATAATAATAATAATCAGTTCTTTTATAGCGCATAACACGTAGCATACAGCATGTCCCTATGCGCTTATAATGAAAACAAAACAAGATAAATGTAAGAAAAATACAATACAAGAAAGTACAATAACTTTAGTTGGGCACTGAGTTTGTGTGTACAAACCTGCAGTGTAAAATACATGTTTTTCTTTAAGAGAAGCCTTACACTTGTCCAGATCATTAAGATTTTTCATAGAATTGGGAAGTGCATTCCATAAAACTGAGGAAGCATGTGCAAAAACACGGTCACCGTATGTTTTAGTTATGATGGGAACACCCATCACCCAAATGTAAATATGTAAATATTCTAACACCCAGGGATATGGTCGTCTATTAACACCACCGGTGTTCTATTTAACACCGATTTTTTTTAGTGATCCTTCGTTATTTTTTACATCCTTGAAAATTCATCACCTGCTGAACAGTTACTCATAAAATAAAATTTAAATCTAAATTAAAAAAATATCACAAATTTGCAATGTATACCGTTTTCGCACTGTTTCCCATTGAATCCATCCGGACAGGTACAGTTATAGCCATTGTT
>JZLH01S0078108.1:7676-38995 GCA_001188425.1 Eucidaris tribuloides | reverse complement strand
GAATTATTTTTGTTTTCGGCCTATCGTTTTGATTCCCCTTAACACACACTTTTTTCACCTTAACGCTCTCCTCCCTATTGTAATGGAATAAACCCTATTATTTGATCCCCCTATGGTGGCTTTCAATGTTGCAGTAATAATGATAATGTCTTACTAACCTAGGGTAGCCACTTCAGTCAAATAGACTGCTCTCCCTGTGGCCCCTGCATAACAAATCATATTATTACCCTTCTTTGTTCTGAAATACCAAGTGCCTGGCTAGAAAGCATAAGGTACCATGTTTACAAATCTTTGGTATGACCCTGCTGGGGCTCGAACCCGTAACCTTCCAATTTTGAGACGGACGCTCTGACCACTAGGCTGTCTCTCCAGTAAATACAGTCATATAATGCACCACGGGGTACTCTAGGACACCATGTTGCAGAGTGCACTCGATCCGTGTCCATTTGAAGTAAAGTTTTATAGTAATGGTGTAGGTGTTGCACAGATGCACATATGGCCATAAACTGGCAAAAAGTTATGCACCAAAGAACAAACATGGAGTATTGTTGCCAGGTCGTAGTATTCCAGAATTTAATCTCAGTTTAATCTCATTACATGTACATGCACTCAGAGTCAGCAGAAACAAGCTACTCTATAGTCATTTGTTGCACAAACAAAAAACTAGAAATCTGAAATCACCCCTTCTTCAATTGTCTGTCAAACCCTTTCTGTAATAATGTTTTCTTCTCTTTATGTTCTGTGTCATCTTTTTTTCTTCCCCTTGCAGGTTACAATGTTATCCGTTTGAATGTAACGGATCGCCAAACTGATTCCATAGAAGTGGATCTGATCACTAGAAATACCACTACTCCCATGCTGCACAAGTAAGTGTTTTTTTTTTACAGGGTGCGTACGGGTCAGGAAATTTATGAAAAGTCAGGGAATTTGAAAATACTTTCTTCCAGAAGCAAAAGTCAGGGATAGTCAGGGAATTCATCAAATTCTTTGGCAAGTCAGGGAAAAATCATTTAATTCAGGATATTTTTAAAATGACCCTTGATTGGGAGCTTGGTAGTATCGGGATGATGTATTTTTACACACCATAAAATTTTTTAAAATGGTCATGGATATTTACAGTTTTCTGTAAATTGGAAAGTCAGGTAATGTGTAAAATTTGTAAGTATATGGAGCCTGTTTTAGAAAACATTCTTACATACACACACATTCATGTATAACAACATGTATGTGTTTTATAAACTAGACTGAATATTCCATACTAAAAAAAAAAATATCAGAATGAGCTTCCTTATTGGGATGATGTCAATACACAATTATATACCACACAACTCACAGTGCATACACATGTGAAAGGGGAATCCCCTGTAACCAATTTTTACATTTGTGGAACTTCTTCACATTTCAGCATCACAGTGGGGCATAATGGCAGCATGTCAATGGACGACAATGCCCTCAGTTGTCGCAACTGCACATCTAACATCTACTGCTTCATGCGTCTCACGTCTGGCACACTCTATGAGTTGTTCGCCACGCCGTACTTCAATGACTCTGCAGTCCGTGCTGTGCCCGTTTCCATCACGGCGTACACAAGTAAGGGACCTGAGAGACTTCTCTTCCCTTCCCTTCTCCCTTGCCCCCCCCCCAGTCCTCTCTCCCCTCTCCCCAGTCCCTTTTCCCCTCATCCAGCCCCACCCCCAGTCCCTTTTCCCCTCTCCCCAATCGCCTTGAATCTTAATTTTCACACTTGAATTTGATTTTTTTTTAAGGTCTTCGCACCAAAGGTGTCAGAAGCATTATGTTTTGGGTTATCCGTTTACCCTGTTTCATTACATGGTCTAACTGATCTAGACTTTTTTCTTCAAATTGGTAACACTATGTTTAACCTCCTCACATGTATCTTTCAATCAGCACTGTCTTTGATTGAAGTTTTCTTTTCAATAGCAATTCAATTTCTGTACTGATGAATAAGTGAATGAATAAATGAGTGAATAAGTGAATAAGTTAATGAATACATACATTTATAGATGGATAAATAGATAAGCCATTACATGAGCAAATAAATAAATATAGAATAAGTAAATGAATGAATAGGTAATTATTAACTTGCAAATGAAGAATACAGAAGTAGATTTATACAATACTTAATCAATAAATAAATGTTAAATAAATACGTAAATTGATATACTCATTCATCATCAAATCAATTTTCCTTTACGATTAATCATCAGGACCTGAGCCTGCAGTCCAGCTTAACTTCACACGAATAGGGAGTGACTACGTGGTCTTACGGTGGGACAATCCAACCGGCTCTGTTGATCGCTATGAAATTTTGGTATTGCCCAGTACTGGCATACCAAACCGTCAGTTTATTGTCAACACTTCTGCTTCGTACAATGAACTGATGATACCTGGACTTACCAGTGGTACAAACTACACATTTGTGATAATATCACAACTAGATGTGGATTCTGGTGGGGTGGAATTGGGAGCGCCTGTTTCTATCTTCACAGGTAAATGATCTGGTCAATCATTTTATCATCAAAACTTGGTTTAAGAGATAATATGTAGATAGAGAATTTGCCCCCCAAAATAGAATGTTTATCACTTGATGCTCTGATGCAGAACACAGTGTAGAGTGCTCCTGTCATAATAAAATATCATGTGGACAATTAAAGTAATAGGCTAACACTGTAGAGCTTCAATATAAAAAATGGTTAAACTTTGATATCTGACCTACATATAGTGTTCAAATGGACAAATAAACACTAGAATATCAAAGTTTGGAAAATTATGCTGCCACTGGCAAGATATGCGTGAATAAACAATTTCCACTCCGGTGGATGATGAAATAGCCTAGATCTACACACAGTATAAGTCTGTGGGAGGAAATGGGCAAGGGACTCAAGTCAACTTGAGTGCTTGTAGATTTTTACTTATTTAAAGCACTAAATTATCATTTTGAAATAGAATTTTTTTAGAGCTTCATTTTTAGACCTTATCAAAGATACTTAGAACATTCAGGATTATGTAGGTTACATTTTTTTTTTACCTGTGGTCATTGTTAGCTTGGGGCTTTCAGTCTTCTTTAATATATTGTTGGTGCAATTTTACACCGCAAATTAAACCTCTTAAGCAAGCGTTACTGACCCAAAAATATGATATAATTCAGTGTGTTCTTAAATTTTTGTGTAGCTCTGTGGCAGCCCTCATCAAATCTTTCATAAAGCTAGTAGGTTTACATTGGAAAATTATTTAAATATTGGAAATGAAGACGTGTATGACGAAAGAAAGGCTTTTCAAATCATAAGCATTATTCGTCACTCATTTTGATTTTGATTTTAAACATAGAGTTCGGGATTTGCATGGTGGAAAACGGTAAAATGAATGAAATCAGCTCAAATTATTCACAATTTGAAGATTAGTATAAATAAACACGTGTCATAGAACCTTTGGGTAGAATATGTAGTTTTGTTGAAAATCTGGATGGTTTAATTTCAAAATTTACACAGTGACGAGCATGTTCTGTTAGTTCCAAAATTGTCTGATCAGCCGCTAGCCGAAGGTCACACAGAGGTGATATCTGTTTAAACCATAGCAGTGTACATAGTTGCCCACTGCTCGTCAGCAGGTCATGCGTACTGTGTTCTCCAATTTGAGCAAAATTTAAACTCACCGAAAGAACAATATTCTGATAGGATATCATTATTAGTTTTTCTCATAAAACAAGAAGTTTGTGACATATAGATTTAAATCTTTCAACACACCATTTGTAAGTACTGTACCGTTTGGTAATCATAATACAGGGAAGTGATGCACTTGCAACTCGTGAAATCTGTCTTTAATGTGTGTACTATAGCAAATAAATGAGCTCAAATTTCCTGTCAACAGTTGTTGGTGCCCAAGGACGCTTCAACATAACTGCATCCAATGAAACGACCATCTCGATTGAATGGGAAGAAGTACTGAACGTAAACAGGTGAGAGCCTGGTATCATTGGAACCTTTAACAGGCATATTGGCTTAACTTGTAAAGTTACAATTTTGCGAAAAAGAGATTTGAAGTTTGTAAAGTCCACCGGACCCTCCAAACACATATCAAAACATGACTTTTGTTCTTGGGCTACTTGTGAAAGATATTTTTGTGACACATATAGGTCAGTGATTATATACAATTTGAACATTTCTTAAGACTCTCAGTAGTATTTTTGTGTTTTCGACTCATTTTGATGAACTTTGTTGGGGACACTTTTGGTGATCATAAACAGCATAAAATTAATCCATTTCAACCAGTAAAAGTATAAATAATCATACATTTATGATTTGTGGCTGAAAACACAATTTGCATTCATTTGATTTTGTACGCAAAAATCATGTTTTTGAGCAATTTTTTGGGATGACACGCATGTATAAAAAGTCGCACAGCATTGTAACAGTTCGTCCGATTTTCAAGAATATGGTCTCAAAAGATGAAAAAGACAGCTCGCGACGCGGTCAAAAAAGGTTGCGCAGCAGAATAGTTGGGAAATTTGTCGGGGCGGGGGGGGGGTGGCATCAATTTACCTTTGGATTGTGCGAATTTATCAGGGTATCAGTGTGACAGTTCACATCTAATTGATTCAATGTCTCTCAAATTTATGAAAAATATCATTTGCAGTAATGCCAGAGACATTTATCTTTGGAATGAAGAGTTTTGAAACTAATCGTCTTCACAGCAAACCGGTCATCGTCAGTTCTCCAATGAGGTTACCCACGGGTGTGCCAGTGGCACACAAAGTGTTAAGAAAGAGAATGTATGTTTAACATTTTTCATTCATCTATTCTTCTGTCAAGGTACACACTCTCCTATGCAGCAGCGGGAAGTCCAGTCAGTATGACGACAGTGGACCTGAGCCAACCCAATACGTTCACATTCCAGAACCTCCTACCCGGGACCCAATACAGCATCACGGTCCAACCAGGCATATTTGACCCTCTAGACAATAAGACACAGACCACAAGTGAGTACAGTCAAGCATCTTTGCAAAATAAATAAACAATTAACAATAATAATCACCTGTTTGGAATGACTACTATTTATTACAATTGATTTGCTGAAATTATGTACAGCATGAAACTTGATAATTTATTGTAATAGGTATTAGTTGGCTCCACTGGTACCTTTGTTTTCTGAAAAGTTTACCTTAATTGTGGAAAAGCCTAATTATAGTGAATAATAAGCAGCATTCTATCAACAAAAAGGTGCTTATGGTGCAATAAGAATATAAAAGGATACAAAAGTACAATAACAAAATTAAATTAAGTTCTGCACAGCTACATATAGACCAGCCCTCTACTAGAACGCTGGTAGATGAAGCCAGTTATTGACTGGCAAAACATCACCTTAACATATTGAAGTCCAGTAACTTTATTTATAACTTGACTATATGTAGTTCTGCAGACAATATAAGGATATGAAAGCCATTATATGAATCATATAAAGGAGAGACATATTACAAATCATACAGATAAGTTTTACGGTATTTTTCCAATGTTTATATCATAGGAGCATTACGAAAAAGATGCAAAGAGATTATTCTATGGTGTGAGACCCATGTGAGAAAACGAGTTATACCCACAAGAATCAACAGTTTGCCGCTAGTCTGGCAAAAGGGTCCTAACATATGTTCCTGGCAGAAAGGCCTTAAGAGTAAATTTTTCTCTAATTTGAGAAATATTGCCTAAGATGGTATTTGCACTAAACAGACTGACAGAAGGATCTGAGTATATCACACTAATTTGATTCCATGTAAAAAGATCCAATGGTTTTCAAGTGAGAGACAATTTAGTGTTAAGGCCCTTCTACTGTGAACATTGTTAAGTCCCTTCTGCCAGACAAGCAACAAGTTAAAAATATTCATGTTTTTTTCCCTGGTTTTCTTCAGGACCTCGGCCACCAACTGATGTTACCCCCTTGGTTGATGGATCAGACATCACCATACGGTGGAACAGACCAGCTATGGGAGGCGTGGACGAATTCAACCTCACTATCTTTCCACAAAATGGCAACATGCAACCTTCTCGCATTGTCCCCGCCAACGATTCAGCATCTTATTCGGTTACTTTCACCGGATTAGAGCCGCTGACCATGTACAACTTCACGATTGTGTCAAGGGTTCAATCTCTTGAGAGCTCGATTGCCACGACGAGTGCAAGTAAGACATTTACGACAATTATAATTCAGGGCCGTTAGGTTTTCGTTTTCTAAAAAGTATATATTTGCCGTTCTCCTGGGTGCAAAAAGATATTCTGTGCTGATTAGAGCGTTTTCTGATGGTGGTCAAATCATAATTGTATTTGCGGACATTGGATTTACTGACCATACACACAATTAAAAAAATCTTCTTGGACATTGCAATAAGAATGTGAAATTCTAGTTAAAAAAGTCCTGGCTGCGTTTCTTGCTCCTTGTCAATCAACATCAATGGTAAATACACTGAACATGAGTACACTTGAACCCGATTACATTTGTAGCATGCGGAAGTGAATGAAATGTCACATAAGCTCTGCCCCCCGTCCCCAAATCAAGCTGTTTACACGAGGATAACGCTCTGTAATTTGGGGGAATCGTGATTAAAAAACACCTGGACCACGATTTGATGTCTGATTTGGGATCATTACCATTTTGAGTTAAATCCAAGTACAGTTTTAGTAAATGGTAAAAATAAAATTTCTTGCAAATATATTTTTTTAGATATACCTAGTATGCAATCTAGTTTTGTCCTAAAATTGCTCACTCTAAAATCCTCCCAGTTTTGAAAAATTTCTAATAGGAAATGCTCATGTACATACCGCTAGATGTGCTCATTTAATTTGTTACTATAAACTATTTTCAATATGTTTGATGTATGCACTACACAATATATACACACAATATCCATAAAGCTTTTATTTCTGTGGTATGTTCAAGAGTTGAAAAAAATGAAAATACTACCTCATGTCTATCAATGGAAATTTAAATCAAATATGTAAACGCGTGGCATTTTTAGACATTTCTAGAAAACTACTTTAAAAGCTGTGATTTCTCTCATAAATGGCATACTCTTGGCAAAATGTGATGGGTGAGGTATGTTTCCATTAAAACTTTCCTTTTAATCTCACATTTGATCGAGTCATGATTTCAATGTTGTTGGCTTTGCAAATGAGGGCTACATTGCAGAATGATTTTGCGCTCACCTTGTAGTTACAAAATGTTCATCTAGTTTCAATCAGCCTGAATCCTTATCCTATTCATTCATACCATCAACCATTCATGTATAACAAGCCCAAGTTCATTTGTGTAATGCCACTCCTCAATAACTTACATTGGCTCCCCATCTCCAAGAGAATTGAAATCCCTCCATAACGAAGCACCTTCTTACCTTTCTGAACTCCTCCACATCCATCAGTCATCGTACAATCTCTGGTCTACAACACGTACTGTACTTACCACTCCAAGAACTCGAACGACATCCAGATGTCGAGCCTTCTCTGTCGCATCACCACAAACCTGGAAAAGTCTCCCCCAAAACATCCAGTCAGCAAATAACACAGAGCAATTAAAAAACTTTTAAAAACTCACTTGTTTCTAAGGTAAAACTGCTTCTTCAAATAGATTTAATTTAGATTTAATGGTATAGTGATCTCACCTTATTTAATGATGATTTTTGTTGGTGTCTTGTTTTGTTTTGATATATTATTCTTGTATTTTGTATTTCATTGCTAAGTGCGTGAGCACTTTGTACCTTTTATGACTAGGCGGAATATAGACACTGGTTATTATTCATCATTTTTTGGTGTCATTTACAGCGACAGCACGGCAATCTCTCAACCTTCGTGTGACGTCTGTTGAGGCGACACGGTTCTTTGTTGCCTGGGATCACATTACGATCGGTAACTTCTCCCACTACCAGGTGACATACATGCCATACGTACCACGAGCCAACAGCCAGGTTTCTCCACTGACACGACCCACCAGTATAGTGACAGCAGAGATTTATGGTCTGGATCCAGGGGAAACGTACACCGTCAATGTGTGCACATTTAATGGAACTCACTGCAATAGAGATGGACAGGGGTCGGTCACACAAACATTACGTAAGTACAAAAAAAAATGTTTGAAGACACTGCAGATGTTTTCTCCCGCTGCACAGTTCTCTCACTTCAATCAATCAATCAATCATCCATCCATCCATCCATCCATCCATCCATCCATCCATCAATCCATCCATCCATCCATCCATCCATCAATCCATCAATCCATCAATCCATCAATCCATCCATCCATCAATCCATCCATCCATCCATCATCCATCATCCATCAATCCATTCCATCAATCCATCCATCCATCCATCCATCCATCCATCCATCCATCAATCCATCAATCCATCAATCCATCAATCCATCAATCCATCCAATCCATCCATCCATCCATCAATCCATCAATCCATCAATCCATCAATCCATCAATCAATCAATCCATCAATCCATCAATCCATCCATCAATCCATCAATCCATCAATCCATCAATCCATCAATCCATCAATCAATCCATCAATCCATCAATCCATCCATCCATCCATCCATCCATCCATCCATCCATCAATCCATCAATCCATCAATCCATCAATCCATCAATCAATCAGTGAACACAAAGCCTACCTGTAGTGGCCGTTTAAATGACTGTCCTGTAGGCAGCCACCTGTGTATAAAGACCACATTTTGTGTTTCCCTTGTTTGGCCACTGTAGACAGGCTTTAAAAAATGAGCCTATCAACCATGTGAAAAATACAATGTTATTTTTGTCCCAGCCGAACAAAGTTTGCGAGGGGACTATGAAACCGGCTCCGTATGTGAGTGTGCATGCGTGTGTGTCTCTGTCTGTGTGTGTGTCCATGTGTGCTTCAAAAATGCTTCAAATGCTTCTTTGTCATTTCACCATGGACTTACGGCACTGTGTAACAATGTTTCCATTTAAAAAAATGTGAGCTACTTGATTCCCCATCCAACTGGTGTCTTTGATAAGGTCTAAAAAAGAAGCCCTGAAAAAAATTACAGTTCAAAATGATCATTAATTGCTATAAAAAAAGTAAAAATCATTGAGAGACCATTCCAGTTTTCCCCAGAGACTGCTGTGTTGCAGAATTTTTATTGCCTGAGAATGTGTCATTTTTTATCTGTACATATTTTACAAGTAACAGCATAGCTGTCTGAACTTTTGTGTTCTAGGGTGTTTATTTGTCCATTCAAACACTGTCAGATACGTCAGATAGCAAAGTTTGACGATGGGTTTTTAACAACGTTATACAGTGTCTTTAAATTCTGTTTGGTTTATGTGATAGGGCTTGGTAGGGGCCTTCCTAACTTCTTCACCAAGTTCTGAAATTCATTAATTATGCAAATTTATTCAAAATTAATGCAAAACGCTACTTCTCCTACATTTCACCGGGGATTTCAATTCCGTTAGGTTTTAGGGTTTGGTGGGGCTTCCAAACGTCTACACAGACTTCTGAAATTTAATATAATGCAAATTTTCGTATTACCATGAAATTTTATTTCATCTAGAAGGAACTGTCACGTATTACAAACATTCATGCTGTTTCACAGATCTACACTTTTGGCGGGGACATACTGTACATTACCCACTGCATAATTTACTGATTCACTTGTTTCGATTTATGATGTGTTTTGTTGAGATGGGTCACATACATGTATATTCTAGATATCCATGACAATTTTCTTTTTCTGCCTCGTGACCAATATAGGTCCATCTCCAGTCGTAGGGGTACAGGCCAGAAGCCTTCAAACCAGGACTGCTACTCTGCAATGGGAGGACTTGGTGGGCGTGGCACCTGAATTTGAGATTACCATCTATCCGGTGGAAGGTACGATTCCGTCGGTGCCAGAGGATGCGACTGAGGTGACAATCATGAATCTGGCTCCGGGGAAGCGTTACACGGTCAACATAACGGCGATAAGCGGGCAGATACGCGGCCCGACAACCACGTTCGTTTTCTACACACGTGAGTAAAGCCTGGACTTTAGTCCAACCACATCTGGAATATGCTTTGGCATCCTGGGATCTGTATACTGTTAAAAATACTCAAACTCTTGAGAGGGTAGAAAAATGGAGAGCAAGATATGTTACCAACCCCTGTGTCATAACTCTTCTAAATGATCTGAAATGGATCCCAGGCCTTCAGCTGGTCCTATTTTTCCTATGCTTTCCTACTTTTTTTGTGAAGATCCTGAGTTTCCTATTTTACCCTCTTGAAATCTCTATTTTCCTACTTTTTTCTACTTTTTTGTCGAAAAAACCCTTTGCGATTGGTTTAATATTTGTTTGGAGTTGAGTAGTCTTCACAAGTTTTTGCTGAGAGTACTGTAACTACCATCAGTCTTGTTTATGAAAGAAAATTTGTTTTTGTGGATTTCAACTTTTTCGCCAATCCTAGAATATTTTCCTTTGTATTCCGCATCCAAACACTACTTATAAATATCCTACTTTCCTCCTACTTTTGTCCTGCTTTGGTGGATTAAATCATACTCTTCTACTTTTTGAGAAATTTTCCTCTAAATTTTCTCCTGCTTTTTCAACCAAGCAGGGTTGAAGGCCTGTTTTTACCCACCCATCGACTCTTCTTTAGAGCATCTTTGAGACCTGTGTATCATTACCTTCATAAAGACTGACTGTACATGATTTTGCACTCCCAAATGCTAGCTCACAAGAAAATAAGCCCAAATCATTCACATAAATCAACACCACATGCAAAGCATATGGCTGAAAAGTCAGATTTTCTTTTAAAATTAGGCAGGGAAAAAATTAAAATTTCTTTTCAGGAGCTTCTTTTCCCGTTTCAGTTTTTTCCAGATATTCTTTTGTATTTGAACCAATGGTAATTTACAGGTGATCTTTTACACAGTTTAGGGGCTGTTTTGCCATTTTGGGGGCGATATTGCCCCGTGCCCTCATGTATTTTCCCCCTTAATTAGGCCCTAATAACAGAGTATATATCATACAACAGGTGGTTACATCAAATTTTGGGAATGATCTTCTGTGTTGTTAACCATCCAAATGTATGTTTTGTTTGCAGTGTCCGAACCTCCTCAGAATATTCTGATATCGAATGCCAACTTGACCACGGCCACTGTATCCTGGGTGGATCCAGCCGAAATCAATATTGACATCGATGACTATGTGCTCAATCTTCAACCTGCTGCTACGGGATATCCCAGAGGTAAGACTCTTGAACCCCATTCAGACAGCAAAAATAGGCCAGCTCTGAAATGCCTCTGTTACCCCTCCACTGTCTGTCTGAATGATTTAAGCCGGCGAAAAGTAGTATTAAGTGAGCCCGCTCTGAGCTCTCCAGAGGTGTTTCAGAGCCAGCGAAAAGAAGTAGCCGATATGCTTCACCTTCTACGTGAAAGAGTTCAGCCGCCTCTGCTACTCGTTGCGCATTGATGCATGCAGACTTCACCAATATCTGTGCTAAAAAACAATAGACAATCATGTGTATGTAATATACACTTCTTGTTCTGTGGTCTTGCGAGGTGAGTAGCAACTCCGCCTTTCTGGTTGCTGTGTGAATGGTTTAAGATGGCGAAAGGCACAGCTGCTATGCCTATTTTGTGCCTTCTGATAGAGTTTAATGGAGTATTTAAGACCGCTCTGAAACGCCTCACCTACATAAATTTCTATCTGAATGGGGCTATAGGGGATACTTTCCTAGCATTTGTTCGTGGTATAAGGGCCTTAACAATAAATTTCTCTAATTTAAGAAATTCCCTTATTTGATATTTGCACTTAAAAGACTGACAGAAGGATCTAAAAAATTAGTGACCTTGAATTCATAAGAAAAGAGTCAGTTTTCAAGTTAGAGGTAATTTAACCCTAATCAGCGCTGCGGCTTTTTTGGCTGATGTATAATCTGGGGGGGGGGGGGGGGCGATTTCCGCCCCCCCCCCCCCCCGCACAAATTTGCGGTCTCAAAAGCAATGCGCGGACATTCCTGAGAGAATAAAGTCATGAAACGCCGTGGCAACTGCTTGGCACGTCGCTGACATTTTGCGCGAAACATCTGGGGGGGCGGATTCCGCCCCCCCCAGCCTTTTTAGGGTTAAAGGTTAATGTCCTGCCGGCAACCAACGATTTGCGGGATTGACACAAAGAGGACCTTTGTAAATGGCCCTTTTGTTTGACCATTTTCTTTATTTTTAATCATCACATGAAGGGCAGCTATTATACAAATATATACTGATGCGAGAGTCTCTGCTTGAAACTATGACGAGCCTGAGGTTACGTGGACTTTACTATTTTCTCGAGGGGCGCGGCCCCGAGGGAAAATAGTTTACAGCCAACGTAACTGAGGGCGTCATAGTTTCAAACAGAGACTCTCAGCATAGGATAATTTGTTTTATATCCGTCATCGAATAACAGGGAAATTACACAAAGAAAAAAAAAGGAAAATTAAATGTATTTACGGTAACCCCTACGAGTAAGTGTGTGCCGCACGGCATGCAGGTGTGTGATATTTTTACTTGCAGTATGGATAGGGATGCAATTCCATTAACGTATACTCTAGTTAGTCGAGTATCAATTTCATAAACCTACAAAACATTAACTTAATCCTCATTCTTATTTTAACTATAATCCTAACTCAAATTTGACGAACTTAACCCAGTGTTATTCTTAAACTTTGCCAAACTTCTGTACAGGCGTGCACGCTATAATGTCTTTCACACGCACGGAAAAAAATAGCATTCGGTACATGTGTCTTTACACACGATTCATTCGGCTTTTGAATTAAGCTCAAATCGCGATCCCGCTGTCGAGAGTACAATAGTACTTTACTATTGTACTCTCCGACTACTATAGTACTTTCAGAACGATTGTCTCCCAGACTCACAGAATAGTGTGTTTATTTTTCATCATGTGACATACTTTTGACCAACCAAAATTCAAGAAACTTACAATGAGGGATATAAAGTAGTATAGTAGTAGTAGTAGTGCTAGAAGTGTAGTTGTAGTGTTGTAGTAGTACAAGTAGAAGTTGTAGTATAGTATAGTTAATAGTAGTAGTATTGTTAGTACTAGTAGCAGTAGTTGAAGTAATAATAGTAATTAGTAGTAGTAACAGTAGCAGTACTTGTAGTTGTAGTAATAGTAGTTTCAGTAGTAGTTTTAGAAGTAGTGATTATACATGTAGTTATAGCAGCAGCAGTATTAGTAGTAGTAGGAGTAGTAGTAGGAGTAGGAGTAGTTAGTGTAGTGGTTTAGTAGTAGTAGTAGTAGTAGTGTATTAGTATTAGTAGTAGTATAGTTAATAGTAGCAGTAATATTAGTGGCAGTAGTTGAAGTAATAATAGTAATTAGTAGTAGTTGTAGTAAAAGTAGCAGTACTTGTAATAGCAGTTTTAGTAGTATTTTAAGAAGTAGTGATTATAGTTATAGCCGTAGTAGTAGCAGTGGTAGCAGTGGTAGTAATAGTGCTAGTAGTGGCAGCAGTTGCCATAATTCTGATATCAATAATACTAATTGTTAGTGTAGTAGCAGAATTAGTGGAAGTCCTAACAGGAAGAATGTATTGGTATGCAACATACATATTTAGTTTGATGTTTTGCACTTCAAACATTCTATACATTCCATGCATTCCATGCATAATGTATTAAAACATTTATACTTGTTTGTTTCAGTCATTTCCTTCAGCACAAACAGCATTGATCTGAGCAATCTCGTCCCAGGTACAAGATACACGGTAACGATGTTCTCCCGCATCACCACACAGGAGGGAACTCAAATGAATGGAATGCCTGGAATGTCAGAATCATTCTTGATGAGTAAGTCGATGGCCGATCTTAACATTTTTTTTCCTCCGAAAGAGTTATGTCATTTAAAGTTTAAAAGTGAGCCCATCAAGCAAATAGGCTGAAAACATTCATATTGTAAAGATTGGTAGAAATTTTCAGCTTTAGCAAATCCTTGAGACTGAGAAATAAGTTCCCGTGAAAACCAGGTTGGTTAGAACTAAATATTATAAAAGCAATGTAAATCTAGACTTGATGCGTGAATTATCTGGTGAAAACCGAATTCCCTGTGATTAAATTTTTTCTGGTCAGAAAGTTTGGACCAGTGACAAAGAGCTTCAGCTACATGGATGGACTCTATCAAATTCTGCCATATTTAGGTGAAGGCATCAATTCGCACCTGGAATCTAGACTAAGTTCCTTACAAAAAGAACAATTTCAATACAGAGTTTTTAACCCGTTGGAGACGATTTGATTTCGCTATAACATGCATTTTCCATAGACCCCAACACAAGTTAACTCTTACTTAGTCTCCAATGGGTTAATGCTGGTTATGATCGCAAAAGTGTCTCTCACAAATATCATCATAAAAACAATGAAAAACAAAGGGTAAAAAACAAAGAAATACATAAGAAATGTAAGAAACAATGAATTACATACGAAATTAATTTCAATACAGCAAGTTCTTTTCCAGAAAATTGTTGGTAATGTCATAAGGAATATTCATGCCAAAAACTAGCATTTCATAAGTTTTTTTGTGATTTATTGGCCAAAATATGATCAATAAATAAATAATGAATATTTTCAGCAGTTTTATTATGCAATTTATTCAAAAATTTTATTAAGCAATATTGTAGTTCACATGAGACTTTATGCACGTGCAAAATTTTGCATTTATCACGCGATCCGCGGCTGAGATCTCAAGCGCCCCAGTCTTATGTAAAAAGTTACCTGCAACTTTCTCCTGGGGTTGATAACTTTGTAACCATTAACCCATTTGCAAGCAAAATTTGATTATAGATGCCTTACAAGGACCCCAAAGTTATTTTTGGGTCGAAGATCACATCAAATCAAAGGTCAAATGATGTCAAATGTTTGAATATACCTAAAATGATTGCAGACAGTAAGCGTGAGACACCTATTTATAATCAAACTTGGATGGTAGATGCCTTACTATGACCCCAAATTTATTTGGGGGTCAAAGACTACATATGTTAATCAGAGGTCATATGAGGTCAAATGTTAAAATTTTCTTGCGAGTGTTGTACAGGGCGTGGTAACTTCTTAACCATAAGCCAAATTGTAACCTAACTCAGATGATAGATGTCTTACAGGGATGTCAATGTTATATTGAGGTCAAAGTTTGTTTTTAGGTCAGAGCTCAAATAAGGTTAAATATTCTGCCTGTTATGAATCATTCTTTAAAGGTATTGGCTAACATTTACAACAGTTAACAAAATCTGAGCCACATGATTCCCCATGCTACCAGTGTCTTTGATGAGGTCTAAAAATGAAGCCCTGAAAAAATTGTATTTCAAAATGATTATTTAGTGCTTTACAAAAGTGAAAATCGTAAGTTGACCAGATTCACCTGCTCATTTCCTCCCATAGACTTACTGTGTGTACTCCAAGGCTAATAAAACTCGCCCCCAGTTTTATTGTTTATTCATGTATAACTTGCCATTGGCAGTGTAACTTTCCAAACTTTTGTATTCTAGGGTGTTTATTTGTCCATTTGAACACTACTATGTAGCTCAGATATCAAAGTTTGACAATTTTTTAAATTTAATCTCCACAATGTTAGCCTATCACTTTAACATGTTATGATCGTGGATCCCCTTTTTTTCCCCATCAGGACCCTCTCAGCCCATGAATATCATCCAATCAAGCATCACCCTCTCCTCCACCAGAGTGTCCTGGGAGCGTGGGGCCGGTCTCACCACCTCCTTCCGCTATGAGTTCTCAACGACGGGTGTCGTACCGGTCAGACGCGACACAACAGAGACCTTTGCCGATCTGAGCGGACTGACGGCCGGCACAGTGTACACTTTCTCCGTGACGGCACGAAGTAACGGCGAAACGACACCGGGTGCAAATCCGAATTTCCGAGACAGTGAAGTGCTGAGCGTTTTCATTAACACTCGTGAGTATGATCGTGTTAATGGAAATCTACCTTGCAATATGGCGTAACGAAGTTGTCAGTAATGGGACCAAGTTGTAATCAGTATTCATTTTGGATTGGTCACACATTCTTGTGTTTTAACCACCTAGTTTTGAATAGATTATTGGAAATGGCCAGTTGAACATGAGAAACAATTTAATGGCATTTCTAAAAGTGCATGTAAAGGTAACAATGCGTATGGTAATGTCAGCGATGATGATGGTGATGATAATAATCATTATGATAATGCATGTGATGATGAGGATTTTAATAAAAATAATGATGTTTGCGTAAGTTGATAATATGACTACAGATATCACAATAGTTGATTACACTTAAGACTTACCTTTATACTTGCATATTATTTATTTCCTTAAAATGCTGATGACAGATGATAAAGTTTTGACGTATTATGCTGATGATGTTGTTGATGATGATGATGATGATAAAGTTTTAACGTATTATGCTGATGATGTTGTTGATGATGATGATGATGATAATGGTGATTATTATGATGATGATAATAGTGATGATGTTGCATATTTTGACAGTAGTAATGATAATGATGATGATTCTTATGATATTGATGATGATGTTGCTGCTGACGATGATTACAAGGATGATAGTAATAGTGATGATGTTGCATGTTCTGATAGTTGTGATGATAATGGTGCTGTTGATGATGTTGATGTGTTGATGATGATCATGGTGACTATAATGATGATGGTCATGGTGATTATAACGATAATAGTGATGTTGCGTGTTTTAATATTAGTGATGATGATGATAATGTTGCTGATGTTGATGGTGGTGTTGATGGTGATGATGGTGATTATAATGATGGTGATGGTGTTGATGATGATTGATGATGATGATGATGATGGTGATGATGATGATGGTGCTGCTGCTGCTGGTGATGATGCTGATGTTGATGGTGTTGATGGTGACTTACGATGAAGATGCAAGTAAAAGTGATGATGTGTGTTCTGAAAGTAATGATGATGATTGAATATTTATGTGATAATCATAGTGATGGATGGTTGTAGTGATTTCTGCTGAAGTTGTCATCATTTGAGACTTAACTACCATCGCTCATTTCCTCATCTTTACCCATCACATCACAGAACCAAGTACACCTGTCAATTTCCGGGTCACAGAGGTCACGTCATCTTCCATCCAGTGGACATGGAATATGGTACCAGGCATCACCACTTACGTCATCGCCATCAAAGATGACAGTGGATTTAGTGTCAGAAATGGAAACATACCAGTAAGTGCATCAGTGATGCCACATTTCCAGAAATGTCTGGATTTCCTGATTTTTCTGTAAAGAAAATTTTCTGGAAGTCCTGGTATTTCCGGAAATTTCTGGATTTACGGATTTTTTTTCTTGTTCAAAAAAGAGGAAAAGATCTTTAGTGTAAACATTCCGATTGTGTAATTTTTTGCAATTTCTTTTGATTGTGAAATGCATTGTAACAAAATTTGGGGGCTTGTCCGGGAAAATAAGCGTGAGTATACTTTGTTTATTCCTCGGGCTTGGTTGCTCTGTGCTCTCGCATGTGGATTTCAGGAAATTTGGAATGCTCCCTGTGGCATCTCTGGTGAATACTCAAGCAATAAACTTAATTTTGAGTGTAAAGTTACTACAGGATGCTAGCCAGCCAAAGGAAAATGGGTAATTGTTTCTGGGTGTACTATCCGGTTGTCGCTCTCATAAGCCATAGTGGTTGTTCAGATTTTCATGTTCCTGATAGTCGTGAAATTTCTTGGCTAAATGCAGAGACGCTACGCCCTTTCTTCACACAATTTTGAAATTCCGACTGCTGTGTTGTATTAATTAGATCATAGACTTCTAGAATGTATTCCATGAATTGTGATTTAGACGAAAAATGTGTAAATATGATATGATTAAACCACTAACAATAACAATGATAAAATGATGAAGAGAAGGAGGGTGGGAAGGAGGAGGAAGAAGAGGACGAGGAGGAGGGGAGGAGGAGTAGGAGGAGGAGGAAGAGGAGGAGGGGAGGAGGGAGGGAGGAGGACAGGAGCAGGAGGAGGGGAAGAGGAGGAGGAGAAAAAGAAAGTGAAGGAGAATGAAAGAGAGAAGCAGTTGTAGCCATATATGTAGTCTAGGGCTCAAGTTACACTGATATCTGTAGTGGCATGTACAAATATTAAAAAAAGTGAACAAAATAAATGATCAATTCAGAATAGATAATATTACAATCAAACTCAAACCTTGTTTTTCCTTTGTGAAGGTGGTACGATCATCATACACCCAAACAGGACTGAATGCCTACAGGACCTACACAGCTACCCTGTCTGCCACACTCAACAACGTTCTCAGTACTCCCATTGACTCGGTACCACAGCGAACGCTTCCTGCCCGTGAGTGTCAATCATTCTTAGTCTTCTTTCAAGCCATTATCCATACTAATCCCCCAGTTTACCACTCCATACAAAAATGCAGATTATACCAATTAACTCTTAACGTGCCGAAGTCGCAAATCTGCGACAAGTAATACACGTAAAGTCCATAGAGGTCAAAATCCTCCGGCACGTTAAGAGTTAATGAATCAATTTCGCTTGAAACAGGACTTTTTATGTTTACAATGAGTAATAATATCTTCCCAGATGTATTTAATGACTATTTCACTTTAAATTCTTCTTTTCATAATTACAATACAAAAAATTCTCAAAATATTCATATTCCCTTTAATCGCACATCAATAACACAATCTTCAGTATTTTACAATGGTCCAGTTCTCTGGAATAAGCTTCAAACCTCAATTAAAATCAGTAAGACGGTAAAACAATTCAAACAGTTATACAAACAACACCTCTTTGGTATACTCCATCACTCCATCACTAATTTAGTCTGATTATGGTGCATATTTCCCCATCTTCTTTTCATTTACATTAATTTGTCACTATGTTATTCATTGTTATGTTGTAATTAATGTTTTATTTGAAGTTGTCTTAATCTATCTAGGGGTCATTTAAAAAAAAAAAGCCTGGCTGTATATGACTCTCTCACTATGTATATATGATCATATCTTTTGATCAAAATTGTAATGTTTTTATATTTTGCTGAAAGGGGATTAATAAATGAAATGAATTGAAATGCAATTAAGCACTCCCCAGTCAAGATAAAATAGATGAAAAAATAGGGGGGGGGGTGAGGAAATAGACTAAGCTACTGTTTATATTTCCTCAAATACCAAGCTGTTTCACCCAATGATTCTCCCATTTGTTTTGATCTACAGAGCCCGGTCTTGTCCAGAACTTGGCCGTTTCCGTGACCTCGTCGATCGAAGCAGAGGTGACGTGGATTGCCCCCAATCAGCCTAACGGTGACATAGCTAACTATACCCTCACGGTCTACCGAGCTACCACTACAGATGGACAGGTTAGTAGAATTATATAAGAGTGAGAAAAGATTTTACCAGGTATAAGAGGAGTGTTACCGAGGTGTCTTGTATCATCAGGTCACAGCTGCTTGTGCCCTGTACAAAATGCATTCCCCTGGTGGATATTAGGGTTAACCTGTTGGTTACAGGAACCGGATGTGCGCAGTGTTAACTCTAGAGGGAATGACCAAAGACAAGGTGGATGAATTGTGGAAGAGGGAGAAAATAGTTGATTTGGAGTTGGCAACGGAAAGGACAAGATGGATAGCAGTAATGAGGAGATTCAAGAGCATTTGGTGTGCTAATATTAAACACAGCCTTAAAGGCAGGGTGTCTCTTTTGCACGCCTAAAATTATTTAACATTTTGCGAATATACTGGTATATAAACGAAAATGCTATTCAAGAACCTTCAGCAAAGTGTAGGAGCTAAAAAGTTTTAGTGAAATTATTGTAAACAGTTAACTTTGATTTGATTTTTTGTCTCAGGAGACAAATATTCTACTAGTAGTACTAGTCTATTTTTAGACAGTGCATGTACATGTAGGTCTCTTTACTTCCATTGACAGTGCCATACAATACAAGTAGTGCAATAGGTGTACACATAGATGACCTTGCACTCCTTCTACATACGTAGAAGGAATGCAAGGTCATATGGCAACGCAAACATCTGGTACTGTAATCAGCCTGATATACCCACCTATGGACCTAAGTGAGATTTGGGACAGTGTGCCCAGAACATACACTACACAAGTATTGGTTTCTTTTCAAAATCTAGGTAAACTTCTGATCTTCAGATTTCACAGGCAAGTTCTTTATAAATAGTCTAAGGGCATGCAAAATGTTTTGCTGTGCTATGGCCAGGGTTGCAAATGAGATTCCATACCTTTACATGGTAGTGTTTTTGTTGTTATTTTCTTGTGACAGGTACAAGTGCAGCAGTTGACAGTACCCTCCACTTCTCAGAACGATTACTCTCAGACAGTGACCGGCATCGTACCAGGATCAGGTTACGTCTTCAGGGTGCAAGCGACCAATCAGGTGGCAACCGGTGACGCGGCCTCGTTCGGTCCCATTGACTTCCCAGAAACAGGTAAATTCAGATTCATTCAGATACAGATTGGATTTTATTGTCCAGCAGGAAATTTGTTTTGCTCACGTTTTACATTTTCACTTATAACATTTGACATTTGAGATACATTACATGGTAGGAATAACAAAAGAAACTTAGAATTTGATTACTTTTCGAATCATATCATGAAATGACCTGGGAGTAAAGTTCAGATTTCAGATTTGGCATAAGAGAGGAGAAGTCACAAAGACTTCACGATTGGTATACAGGCGGATCGAAAAGCAGAGTTGCCAATGTCAGTGAATCCGTTGATGTGAGACTCCCATGGGCCAATGATATAAGTGAGATGTCCAAGTGCGTGAGATCAACTGAAATGTATGGAAAATCAAAACAAAATTTTGGTGTGAGAAAGGGCCAAAATGTGTGAGTCTCACGCTCAATGCGCGAGAGTTGGCAGCCCTGGAAAAGTGAACAAAGGAATTAAACCAGTGTATTCAGCAGTTCATTGATTGATGACATGTTACCATTCTTCTGTTTATTATGCCTCCGCCCCGTAAGGGAGCCAGAGGCATTATGTTTTCGGGTTGTCCGTGCGTGTTTGCGACGGTGTCCTTGTGTGTTTATTTCATGTATGATGTATCCTTGTGTGTCGTATTAGGCTTGGTGTCTAGCCAGACAAGAAAGCTATCACATTTAGTTTCTAAGATGTCTGAATTATCATTTTTGATCAACTAAGATTTAGCCACACAAGGAAAATGTTAAAAAAAAAGTCCCAAAATAATTAGTCCAAATTTTGTGTCCAAGTAGAAAACGAAATAATGCCATCTACAGTTGACATCGATGCCCAACTGCTTGTGTGGCTAGACACACAAGCCTAATACGACACACAAGGATACATCATACATGAAAATAAACACGCAGGAAGTTGGGAATTAAGACACAGAAGTAGTCTTTAAAAGGAAAAAATGAAAAGACACACAAGACCAAAATGTCTCACAAGCATACTGTTGTTAGTAGTAGCGTCCGTACGTCCGTGCGTCCATACTTTCTTGTGAACAAGATTACTGAAGTACCGCTGGAGGGATTTTAATGATACTTGGACCAAGGGTAGACCACTAGGCAAGGATGAATTGATTAGATTTTGGGACAATTCCGTCAAGGGTCAAAGGTCAAAGGTCAATGAACTTTTTCCTAAAATGCCATTTTCTGCCTATAACTCCAGGTAGGTGTGCTCACTGTTGATATAATTTGGTGGTTAGATTAAAAAACAAAAGACAAATATTTTGGTAGAGTCACAGGGGTCAAAGGTCAAGGGTCAAAGGTCACTGACCTTTGTCCCAAATTCTCATTTTCGGCTTATAACTTCAGTTAGGAGTGCTCACTGTTGATGTAATTTGGTGGTTAGGTTCAAAACCAAGAGACAAATATTTCTGTAGAGTCACAGGGGTCAAAGTTTAAGGTCAAGGGTCAAAGGTCAATGAACTTTGTTCCAAAATTCCATTTTTTGCCTATAAGTTCAGTAAGGAGTGTTCACTGTTGTTGTAATTTGGTAGTTAGATTCAAAACTAAAAGACAAATATTTTGGTAGATTCACAGGGGTCAAATGTCAAGGTCAAGTGTCAAAGGTCAATGAACTTTGTCCTAAAATGCCATTTTCTGGCTATAAGTTTAGTAAGGAGTGCTCACTGTTGTTGTAATTTGGCTGTTAGGTTCAAAACTAAAAAAACTAAAAATAGTAAATATTTTGTAGAGTCACAGGAGGTCAATGGTCAACGGCGTCAAGGTCAAATGCTCAATGAACTTTTGTGCAAACCTTAACTTCAGTTAGGAGTTGCTAACTGTTCGATATATATTAGGTCGTTAGCTCCTACATAGTGGCGAACTGGCGGAGGCATACAATCGACGCTGCGCGCCGTCGAACTTCTCTTTTTAGATTACTTCTGGACTTAATTGGTTATGAATTGTTAGTTTGATTTCAAAATGGTAAGAACTTTATATAATATTCAAATGAGTTGGCATTGGAGTATACAGGTGCTCAGTGAATAATTTCAATAAAAAATGCTGATTGAGGCATGGGTATGATAGCCGATTTTTTAAAGGTGGGGTGTTCATCCTGGTCAATAAGGAGTGAGATCTAAGGTGCTTTCTTTTTTCGGGGGGGTGTCGGAAATATTTATCACTGCAAAGTCTTGGTGACAACAAAACGAACAAAATTATATAAATGAAATATAAGAAATCTTAATCAGAATCAGTGAGGAAACTTTAATGTTTTACTCGTTAATGTGCGAAGTTGCCAGATCTGCACAAAATACATGAGTAGATAGAGGTTGAAATCCTGTGCCATGTAAGAGTTACTATCGGGCCAATATTAGACATACTTTAAAGCTTGAGTTTTAACTTTTCTACCCTGATTGTAGAACATGGATAATAGCTGTTGTATCCAGTTGTGAAGTGATATATTCATCGTATGGTCGAACATTAGGGGGTTTGGGTAGCGTGACTCAACGCAGCCCCGACACTCAACTCTGCAATACCTCAGCTGGTTACCCGAGGAAGCACTAACGATTCTTCCTCACTCTTGAGGACACGACTTTCCGCCAGATTGTCCGCTATTGCCATCCTTGTAGAGAGCGTCCAACAGTGTAGTTGTTTTTATTGTGACAAGAAATTTTTATGCATATCTTGTGTGAAAGGCTAATATGATGTGTGGTGTCGCGAGGTTGTAGAAGATTTATTTAAATGTTAATAGAATGCATGTTTCTGTCTTTTATTTTTTTTTTTTTTTTTGGTCTTATTTTTTTTTCTTTTTTTTTTTTTTTTATGACTAAATCGATAAAATGTGTCTATTGAATATAGCCCCTTTATCAGCCATTCTTGTATTGCTCTTTATGGGATTTATACTGTTTTTATATTGTGTAGGGTCTCAATAGAAAGTAAAAATATTTGTGGGTTATTTTGTTTGCATTCTGTGAAAATAAACACTGGGAAAAATTGTAAGATTCAAAGTCAAATTTTTGCAGATATTGTATGTAAAGTATTGTTTACAAATGGTGGGTCGTCATAAAAGTGCTTGGCTACCTATACTGGGATGTGAAATCTTCATATGCATCAGGGATATATTGTGGATTATGAGCCGTTTTGATGAGTTAGAGCATTTGTCAATACTGACAATTCTTCGGTATATCTAGTTTTTGCAAGCCTATGAGGGTGAGCGAGACTGGAGACTTTATAGTGCGTTTTCCATGACAGTTATGAAAACTTGAATAACAGTCATTGGCTCTGTTTAACAAACTTGATAGGCATGTCTTACGAGGATTCAATGATATTTTGGGAGTCAAAGGTAAATGAGGGTCAATTTTCTAAATATGCCTGCTATTTCTACATTTGGGTATTGGTAGTTTTTGCAACATCGACACTTGTAAACTTGGATGGTAGATTGCCTTAAGGGCCCAATGTTATTTGGGGGGTCAAAGTAATATGTTGGTCAAAGGTCAAAGGGATCAATTTTAATGTAATAGGTGAGAAATATTGGCTAGCGCCTTGTTTATCACAGAATAACACGTTGGTAAACGCAGACGAGTGAACCACGTTAAGCATGGCTGAGGCGGAGGACACGCCCGTTCTCGCACGACTAGGCAACGATTCGCTTGATTTGCCAAGCTATCGAACCCTCATCGACCATAGGGTACAGAACACACCATCGGGGATAAACAGCTGCACCCGACGACTGGCACATACGCAACGGCGCCTTATCAAGCACTATCTTACAGTAAGTCAGATTTATTTACGCGGTTTTTTTTACAATGTGTGGTTTTGATGAAATTGATGAATGATATAGTTGAGTATTTGCATATATACATGGATGAGAAGGGACAATGTATGTACTGCCATGGTGCTCTTGCATGCTGAAATGCCTATCATAATCTGTATGTTGTTGTTTTTTTTAGGTGTGGCTGTACAATCAGTCGTACTGTCAGTAGTCAATTATATTCAACACATACTTTTTACTTTTCAAACCTGAAAATTTAATATACAGTGAAATCAAAATATAACACGACATATTTTTTCTTCAGGTTTATGTGATTGTTTTCATTTTTAATATTGTAATATGGTTATACTGATTTCGCATCATTTTTGGTCACATTTTCGTGTTAAGTTGGAGTCTTTCGAGGATTAGCATTCCACTCTGCTGTGTACTGAAAGTTAATCAAGATGGACGAACATGAATAGGTGTCCATAAAAAATAATGAACAAAACATGATAATGGCTTGTTTCCATCCTGGCTGATGAATAGTAAGATACAATAATTGAGAGCGATGAATGAAATGTGCCAAGTAATCATCTGTGTTCTGTCTTTTCTCAGGTTTGCAATCAGGGCATATGGGGCAGATGGCAAGTTTACTGACACACCATTCAGCAGTTCCTTCAGAACCAGTAAGTTTGTTTGATATTTTGAAAAGAATTTGTTTTCTGCAATACAATCAATTATCATGTAACAATAATATAGATAACAAATTTTGATTCTCATGTCATATACACAAAATTCAATTAACACATTGAATTGACAATTGAGATGATTCAAAGTGAATTCATTGCACATATACAACATTTGTAAATTCAATTAACGTGATGTGATTAATGATTGATTATGCAAGGTGAATTGTGTAATTAAATCATTATGCAAAAACAGTTGTATTATAAACTGTATGACCAGAAAAGCCTACACTTAATGTAAATGAAAAAGTATATTTTGGATGCAGAAGGGTGACACCATACGCGGAGCTTGCAAAAGATGGATGATCAATGTAAATAGCTATACTTGTAATTTATGATGATTAATAGTATGGTTGGGCAATATGAAAATAAATCCAGTATCCCAGTGACCAGGGTAATATTCAAGCGCATAGAGACTGATCTCATCGGTATTATGTGCTATATAAGAATGGATTATTAGTATTATAAATATTATTATTAATTCTGAAAAAAAATGGAAATGGGAGGGGCAAGGTTGTGCTAAGTAGTAACATCCCTTCAGTGGACTGAAGCAAGTATTTGCTAGTGGGCTTGAATTAATCAATGCAGATAAAAATAACTTGAGTGCTCAAAATCACCACATTTTGCTTGCAGTTTTATAAAATAATAATGAAATTTTCTTTCTTCTTTCTCTCTTTTTTCCAGGTCAAGATTTTGGTATTTTTGTCGTCCCAGCTATCATCCTTGCAATCATTGTGTTGGCCATTCTCATCTTGTTCCTGATTGTCGGAATGGGATGGTAAGCTTAGTTTCTTTTGTCCTCTCCCAATCCCACCCCTCCCCCCACCCCAGATATTGAGTTCAATCCATTTTATTATGAGAATATATAGCTTATGCAACGTAAATATTTATAATCACTTATCCATATGTTATGTAAATTTCACTGTTCACAAACTGCCCCAGAAATAGCAACTGTCTTTAATGTACAATGTACTAGGAAATTACTCTTCCAAAATGTTGTTGTGGAGCAGGAATACAGATGATTTTGCATAATTCAACCTTGTACAAGTCAAGTTATCTCAAATATTTTAGACAGTTCCAAGTTGCTCTTTTTCAATAAGAAGTTTTTCTTCGTAGTCAAATTTCTCACTCAAATTTTGCCTATCTTGAACACACACTGTATTTTAGAATCCCAATGGGACCAAACATGTGTTAAATCATTCGCCTAAATGAAGTGGGCACAACTGTAAATCTTGATGGGTCTTCAATGGATTGTATCTCTGCTTGTCAGCTTGACTGAAAAGATGTCACAAATTTCGCATTCCTCTCTGCCTTTCTTATTTCCCCCCTGCATTGGTACAATCATGATACTTTAGCAACCAGTTCTGTGTATCTTCATCTTTAACATAAAATTGTGTACAAACTGTAACTTGAATTTAGTTGAAGTCAAAGTGTTTTGTGGGATCCCCAGAGATGTGATTAAAGTGAAGTTGACTATATAATTTGTGAGTTCACTCACAGTTCTGCTTTTCCATCAGTTTCATGGTAAATGACACCGATTGAGGGTAGTCCTCAACTTGGGGTGAAACTACTGTAGAATCAACTAAACTATGCAAGGATCTTGCTGTGAAAATCTTGTAGTGAAATGTTGACTCAGTCTAAAATAATTAATGTCAATATCCCTTGTGGCAGGCAAACCTGCTGTGTAGCTCTTTATGACTTCTGTATCTATCGGGGCACGATAGAATTACAATACTAGTATCTTCATGCTTGATTGGCCCCCCTTCAGATCTCGGCCACGGATCGCGCGATCGCCGCGAAAATTTGCAGGTGCATAGAGCCGGACGTAATCTCCAAGACTGTATAGTTAGTTTTTGAAAAATAATTATCTTCTATTTTTAAGTAATTAATTATGCATATTTATGTATAAAATCATATTTTTGCCTATAACTCCCTTTAAACAGCTCACAGAATGCTAATTTTGGGTGATAATATTCTTTTTGACATTTCTAACAATTATCTGTCAAAAAAAATGCTGAATCAGAATTAATTATGCATATTTATGTATAAAATCATTATTTTCCTTTACACTCCCTTTAAACAGCTCACAGAATGCTAATTTTTGGTGATAAATTCTGTTTTGACATTTTCTAACAATTATCTGTCAAAAAAAATGCTGAATCAGAATTAATTTCTTATGTATTTTATTGTTTCATGAATTTCTTATGTATTTCTTTGTTTTTTCTACCATTTGTTTTTTATTGTGATTTTATTTGTGATCATAAACAGCTTAAAATTAGTTAATTTTAATCAGTAAAAGTAAAAATAATCATACATTTATGAATTTGGGCTGAAAACACAATTTGCATTGAAATAACACACTATTTCATGTTTTTGAGCGATTTTTGGTGTGACATGCAAGTACGAAAAGTTGCGTAACTCTGGAACCGCGTACCCGGACGTCGCGAATTTGGTCTCAAAAGATGCGCAACACTTGAAAGTAAAAAGTCAGCGAGCGACGCGTTTAAAAAAATTTCGCGCGGCGGAATGGTCGCGAACTTTGTCGAGGGGGGGGGGGGGGTATATTTTAGGCCCTCCACCGGGGCCAGGATAGGGTTAAGTTAACAAATTAGAGACAAATCCTTCCAGCTGGGAGATCTGGGAGATTCACTCCAGCTGGTGTATAGTTGGTATATATTTCAACTCATTTGGTTCTTGAGGCATTTTCAAGTGTTCCCAATCATGTCACTAACTTTTAATGCCGTTTTTGTATGAGACGTTTTTATCCACTTGTTTTACCTCTAGCTGTGGCAGACCAGACAGCTCAGCCATGTACGAAACCAGCGGTTCCAACGGTTATCACAACGGCCACCCTAATGGCAATGGCAAGAGGCCTCTGATAGATCACGACGAAGCGTTCAACTTACAGCCCCTTCATCCCGCACCTCTGGTGGCGGAAAACCCGTACGCCATGCAGGACGTTCCGGGTTATTCACGCCACGAAGAACCGGCTATCATTGTGCATCACTCAGAACCTGCGCCGGCACCGCAAATACAGTCATCAAAGTAAGCTGGATTCTCTTGGTTTGTCTCTACATTCCCTCACACTGTAAGCTAAAGCCATGGTTGTATGCAAGGGAGTAGGGGGTGGGGGGGGGGGTGGTCAGGGGGATTATACGATACCCCCTAAACTTTCAAAAGGTCCACATTTTTTCCAAAGATACTTTTTTGAGGGCCTGTTCACTAATGAAAAAATATTGATCATGTACATTTTTATCACATCTTGCAGTTATTTCATTGTGAAATTTTCAAAACAAATTGTGATCACGACCCACCCAGGAAAAAAAAATCCTGGATACACTCCTGAAAGCATTAGCCTGTTGCCTTCAAGTCTGTCATTCCCATAAAGTAAATACAGGGCACATCTGGTTGCAGTAATCAACAGGTTAAAGTTTAGGAAATATACTCTCAACTTGGGTTTTTGCACTCTTGATTTGTATTTGTAATCTGAAAATTGATTGAGTAGTAAATTGCTTATCCTTTCTATTGCAGCTTATTCTTTCTATTGCAAAATGGCTCATGTGTTGTCATATGTATCTTGCAGGTAGATGAATTTTAAACCATTGGGGACAATTTGATTTCACTATAACACACATTTTCCATAGACCCAACACAAGTTAACTCGTACTTTCTCCAACGGGTTAAAAGATGGTGGCTAAAGATCTATCATTGGCTATACCTGAAAGTGGCATTCACATACTTTTTATGTCAATTGATTCTTATGTCTGAAGATTTAGCCTTGTAATGTTATGTTTTAACCCTATTTTAACTGGGCTATTTCAGACCAGGTTTTTACGTGGGGGGGGGGGGGTCAATTTGGCCCCCCCGTCAGATCTCGGCCGGCGATCGCCGCGAAAATTTGCGTGCACATAGAGCCGGATGTAAACTACACGACTGTATAGTAAAATTTTCAACAAAATTATTTTTTCTATTTTTAAAGTAATTAATTATGCAAATAAGTGTATGAAATTTTGTTTTCGGCTATAACTCACTAAAAACAGCTAGTAGAATGCTAATTTTTGGTGAAAATATTCATTTTGACATTTCTAACAATTATCTACAAAAACATTTGCCGAATCGGAATTAATTTCTTATGTATTTTGTTTTGTGAATTTCTTATGTATTTCTATGTTTTTTCGACCTGTTTTCTATTGTTTTTTCGATGAAATTTGTTGGGGACACTTTTGCAATTATAAACAGCGTAAAATTAATTCATTTCAATCAGTAAAAGCAAAAATAATCATACATTTATGATTTATGGCTGAAAACACAATTTCCATTGATTTTGTACACGAAATCACGTTTTTGAGCAATTTTGGGGTTGACATGCATGTATAAAAAGTCATGCAGCATCGTAACGGTATGTCTGATTTTCGCGAAAACGGTCTCAAAAGATGCACAAGACTTGAAAGTATAAAGTCGGCGAGCGACGCGGTGAAAAAATTTTGCGCGGCGGCATGGTCGCGAAATTCGTCGGGGGGGGGGGTTCAAAGTTGACCCCCCCCTAGTTAATATAGGGTTACAGATGATTTGCCAAAGTACATAGAAGTTAGGTTGTTCCACCCAAATCTGCAAATTATTAGACAAAATAAAGCTTAGAATTAAATCAATTTTGTCTGAAAAAGAAAACTATCAAGATAGCCTGTGAAGCCTTTGATAGACTTGAGTTAACACAATGTAGACCTTCAGAAGTACAGAAGTACTAGAGGTACTAGAGGTATAAGTATGCATTGGTCTTGGAATTCACTGGTGATTGTTTTTGTCTGTCTTTCTTTTTTACAGCCCGGTTCGCATCAATTCTTTTGCGAATCATGTCCAGAAAATGTCTGCCCAAAACAACAGCGGTTTCAGTGAAGAATACAATGTAAGTTTTAATATACATGTAGGTAGTAAATGGGGGGGGGGGGGCGGGAGAGCAAAATGTCTTGGCCCCTATCCTTCCCCTTTGAACATTAGGAAAAAATATAATGAAACCCCCTTCAAATACTTTCAACACCCACCACCTCTGCTCTCTGGATTTACTCTTAGGTTTTTACCTTTTCGTTTTTTTTCCCTATTGTTGTGCTCCACAGAAAATGTGACAGTGTCTCACCCCACCCTCCCCCCCCCCATTTCACCAGTTGAAGATGTTTTGGTTTTACTTTAACATGCATTTCCCGTTGACTTCTTGACGAGATATCTCGTCTCTTGATTTGACGGTGTGTGAATCTTCGTAGCCGTCGATACCAGGCCTGTAAAAGTGTGCCTTGGTTGATGGTTTTGTTAGTGTATAAGGCAGTAGATTTTCTAAAGTGGAGGTCTTTGATTCATAGACTCTTAATGGCATGTATTGGTGCTGTTTTGTATTGTAGCATGACAATATTTGTCACGATTTTCTCTGTGGCGTCTGCTCAGGCATAGCGTTGTTGTGATGGTAGAGACTTATTTGGTTTAGTGTGTTGAGTGATTGTTTGATGTGCTTGACGTTAATTGGTGATTTTTGCTGATGATGTATGTAACCTGTGATGTTAGATAGATGTCTTTAGGAAAGCAAATGTTTCGTTAGTCGTGTGAGTTTCGCTAATGAAGATGTTTAGCTTCTAGCAGTGGTTGGGATTGTAAGGTATGATTGTGTTGGTTTTTTGCTGATGTCTGGGCTGGAACTTTGTTCATTTGAGATCAAGCTGAGTTTAGGTGAGATAGTTGGAAGTGGTGCCTGGTGCGCGGCCCGGTGCGGAGTGAGTTGGTTACGCTAGTGCCAAAAGGATGATAGATTTAGTTGAATTCATATTTGTCGCGCTATAGTCCGTTATCAATGGTAGAATTGCGAAGACTAGATGGTGACTGAGATATTGAGGATGGCGAGCGGTGTTAGTGGATGTTTTGGACATGTGTTGATCGAATTTAAAGGTCGTGGAACATTAGTTATACTTTGGTCTATAAGCTGATATATTCTAGAACATCTGTATTTTTAGTGATTAATTCGTGATCTTAGGTTGGGTTAAATGAACTGTCATGTGTTCCTTTCGAGATTTGATTGTTTTTCTGTGACGTGAATTGAATTTACATATTGTAATTAGAATACGTTGTTCAGTTTCGTTTTAAGAGCAGCACTAAATCTCATTCCTGTTCAATTAAGCATATTTCATGATTATTTTGTGAAATTTGTATGGGGGAGAATGTCTGTAATGCTTTATGATGATTTTTCGTGTTGTGTAGATTGTTATTTGTGCGATGAGGTGTGGGGTGCCGCAGTAAGTTGTTGACAGAAAGCGAGGCGATGGATATGCCAGAGTGGAGGGTTGGGGATGGATGTACGGTAGATGAGGTGGTTTGTTG
>JZLH01S0078061.1:0-14751 GCA_001188425.1 Eucidaris tribuloides | reverse complement strand
TAAATGCGTGCGCATAATTTCACCCTACTTCCACGTATGACACAGTTTTACGTGGGTAACATATTTGTTACCCACGATATACGGGGATGCGTCAGCCTTGAAACTCCATTAAATATTATTCATGAAGTTCTTAAGAAATGACGAGTCAGACACAATAACTGTTTTTGCAATCAGACTTAGATATTGAGATGGTTTATACTTTGACAACAGTTTTTTTTTACAGGTATTTAGCAAGTTTCTGCATTTATTAACAAATCAAAATACGCATTCACCACACAAAAAACAATCGATATACATTGAATGTGACAATATAATTATGATGAAACCAACATAGACATTATTTAAGCTAGGAAGATATAAAGGCAAGTAGTTACGATAAATGCAGGGGTCAGCTATGATAAACGAGAATTCTTGAGTTGATAGCAGCCGCGGAAGGGGGGGGGAGGTACACCCAACCTTAATATGCGAGTCTGTACTGTATAGAAAGGGTTGTCACGTATCGAAGATCGTGTGTTCATGCTTCAATAAAATACGAAGCAAAGTTGAAAAAAGCAAGAAGAGGTTATTTTGACTTTATAAATTTGCAATGCAACTCTTCCTTGTATTATGTCCATATCCAATTTACATGAAACATACATGAAATTCAACATCACAAAGTGCTAAAACTGATAAGTGTCAAACGCACTGTCTTACCTTTTGCTGTACTGAGATAATTCTTCGAAGGTAAGAGCGCCGTATACACCACGTCAATGTCGGATGCCCATCTACACCAGACTGGTGCAGAGTTACCCACGAGTCGAAGCAACAGGAGTGGGCGTGGCCACAGGTGGCAAGCGAAACATTGATTTGGAAAGCGGCCTCGGAACCACGCACCATGACCTAAAGATTATGCGCTCCAAGGACGTTCACCTCGTCTAGATTATACTGCCCCCCCCCCCATGACAAAAGGGCATAACTGACTTTTCTTTTCAAAATTGACTTACATAGTGTAGGGGACTCAGTACATCATGTTTAACATGTAGAACAAAAAAAGTATTAATTAAAAGCGTCCCTTTGTTTCATAATCAGCTTCTTAAAAGGGCATCACGTGTCACAGGCCATTTTAGAGTCTGCAAAGCAGACTAGTTCACTTGTGCACTCAGCCTGAGCCACATAACAACCACCCGCCTGTTATGAATACGTTTTTAACACCAAACATGCAATATGCATACATTAGTTGTTGGTATGTCTGGCAAGTCTCAGCAAGCTGTCAGGTTGCTCAGAGCAACCTTTGTCAAACAGAAAAGTATGCATAAAATTTTCAACCACTATGAAATAGTGTACTATTATAGTGTATTATGGAGGTAAAAAACGTTGCATAATCTAGAACTGAGACTGAATATGCCCAGCAAGTACACTGCAACATTATGACAAGGTTCAAGGTTCTAGCCATTTGACTGTCAAAATATCAAAAATATGAACTTTATGTTTTCATAACGAAAGATATGTTTTTTGTAAACCAAAATTTTGTAATGAAATCATTTCTAAAGTTGGAAATGCAAAATATGCTTTCGTTTTTTAGATATTTTAGAATGTGTTGGTGTATGTATTTTGCAAGTTACTAATGGGCATATGTAGTCTCAGTTCCAGACCAGGCAATTTTTTGACCTGTAAATTACACCCACTCTCCTAATTTTTTTTCCTCCAGAGACACTCACTCTGCCTCAAATTAAGACTCTAGTATTGCTGAAAGCAGTTGAATGAAGATAAAAGTTTTCTTATAAATATGAAGATGGATAAATCTAAATTTCTGGAAACCAGACTTGGGCATATTTTACCTTTAGACTAGTTTCATAGTAAACGCAAATTGTATGCATACTATTCTGTCTGACAAAGGATGCTCTTCCTGGAGGTTTACCACACCTTGCTACAACTATTATGTATGCACATTGCATTTATTGTATTGAAAATGTATTCATACGAACAGGTGAAAAAATACCTCTTCACTAAGTTTCTGAAGAGAAAACATCCGTCTAAATTTTAAATATATAATGCAAATGATCTATTGCATATTCATTTTGGAGGTTCAAAATGAGTAAAATCCATTCTAAAAAAATAATAATTTTGAAACGCAAAAACTATGCAGGCTACCATATTGGAAATCTAATCACTTATTGAGAAATATAAGGGGCATAATAGATATTCAGGCCAATAACTTGATTGGTTTACCCAAAATATTTTTTTTCAAAAATGTCCTGACATTTTACACATTTTTCAAAATTAGGATAGCTTCTTTTTGCATTTCTTCTCCTGTTTATTTATTTGTTAGTAAAATACAATTATAGTGAGCTTATTCATGTAGCTTATTAAATTTTGCATGAAAGGAGGGGAAATTTAGCTTTCTAACCCCTCCCTATCAGATGTTATAGTGGTTCAAAAGATGCACTACTCTGAAAAGGGTTTTTTTTTTTTTTTGGTAGTATCATTTGTCACAGCACAGGGTAATTTCCAGGGGTTACCACATGTAAAGTATGCAGTAAATTATAGCAAATGCAGTCTCACTGAAAAGATTATGATATGAACTATTAAAAATAAACACATAAAATACTATATTCTTATTTTGCGAATTCTACAACCATTTCAAAGTTGATGAACAATTTTGTCATGCCAAAATGGTCTTTTTTGGTATTTTTTCTTAAAAATGTGAAAGATACAGGGTTCTAATTTCCAAAAACTGAAAATACATTGATTTTTACCTTAGAACAGACATATATTCATATTTTAAAATGCATTTTTCCCCTTAAATATTTTTACACACTTTTGTCAGTCAAATGTTGGTCTAATTTTGAACACTGTCATATAAACACACAAACAATTGACATATGTGTACAAAAAAATAGAAAAGTTCGACTGCACGCAGTCGATTGGTATGCCTCCGCCCAGGCAGTGCGCCCACTATGTAGGAGACAACCTAATTATATCAAAAGTTAGCACTCCTAACTGAAGTTATAGGTTTGGCACAAAGTTCATTGACCTTTGGCCCTTGACCCTGACCGTTGACTCTTGTGACTCTACCAAAATATTTGCCTTTTGGTTTTAAACCTAACTGCCAAATTACATGAACAGTGAGCACTCTTTACTGAACTTACAGTGTATAGGCAGAAAGTAGAATTTTGGAACAAAGTTCATTGACCTTTGACACTTGACCTCGACCTTTGACCCCTGTGACTCTACCAAAATATTTGTCTTTTGGTTTTGAACCTACCAAATTACAACAACAGTGAACACTCCTTACTGAACTTATAGGCAGAAAAATGGGATTTTAGGACAAAAGTTCATTGACTTTTGACCCTTGACCTTGACCTTTGACCCCGGTGACATTACCAAAATATTTGTCGTTTGTTTTTAACCTAACCACCAAATTATATCAATAATGATCATTATTGATATAATAATGGAGTTATAGGCAGAAAATGGCATTTTAGGACAAAGTTCACTGACCTTTGACCTTTGACCCTTGACGAATTTGTCCCAAAATCTTATCACTTCATCCTTGCCTAGTGGTCTACCCTTGGTCCAAGTATCATTAAAATCCTTCCAGCGGTACTTCAGTAATCTGGTTCACAAGAAAGTGTGGACGCACGGACATACGGACGCACGGACCCACCGACGTAGGGACGTATGGACGGACAACCCGAAAACATAATGCCTCCGGCTCCCTTTCAGGGCGGAGGCATAAAAAACGAAAGCATATTTTGCATTTCTGCAGTACAAAAGTTCAGTCTAAAAAACATTGTGTGTTTTTTTTAACATAAAGTTCATAGTTTTCAGAAAAGATAAGCAAGAAAGAGAGACCTGTGGAGAAATTGTGGAGGTTACTGAAAATATAAAAGAGGTTTCTAACAGTCTTTTCATGATTTTTTTTAGTTTGTTAGTTACCAGGACAACAATCAAATAACAAAATAAATCAAGTATTATGTCAATGTTTAATTTGTTGAAATTAGTCAACATTTTCTGTTCATTTGTTAAAGACTTTTAAAGCTTGGTAAAGTTATGTAAAACTGGTCAAAGTTCAGTATGGTTTTAATCAGGCTTACAAGGAAATGACTTGGTTTCCATGGCAACACCATTAACTTATTTCCCTTTCAAGAGTCTGATATATGAAAAAGAAATAAATGCAATCGTGAAACCATCTATAACAAATGTGTTGTGATTTTATTGCATTTTGTAACATTTTCTTAATATCATTTTTTGGGGGGAACCCCACGACAAAAAGTCATAAGTGACAATTTGAACGAAAAATGTGGGATTTTCAGGAAATTGTCATATGACTTTGAAAGACCTTTGAAATGCACATTTGGATACGTTAACTTGCAAACAAAACAGTGAATAGTATTTTAAGGCTTTGAACGAAATAGGTTTTTCTCAATATCTCTGATACACCAAAATGTCAGTTTTGTCGGGGGGGGGGCAGTGCATGCCTGATCATTTAATCAATTATTCCCCTTATCCCCATAAGTGATTAGATTTCTACAAACCTTTTTTTCAAAATAATTCTCTTTAAAATTGATTTTTCTTCATCCCAAATATGAATATCCAATAGACTATTTCATAGTGTATTCAAATTTATAGGTGTTTTCTCTTCTGAAACCTATTGCAGAGTTATTTTTCTCACCTGTTCTTATGAATAAAGTTTCGATATACCAAAAATGCAAATTGCATAAATAAGTTGTTAATATGTCTGGCATGCCTCCAGCAAGCTGTCAAGTTGTTAAGAGCAACCTTTGTCAGAATAGTATGCAAAGAATTTGCATTAATATTATTAACAGTTTATGGGCAAAGCTACATGTGCCCTAGTCTGGCTTCCAGACATTATATTAACCTTTTTCTCATATTTAATGAGCATAATTGACAATTTGAACGAAATATGCGGGATTGTCAGGAAATTGTTATATGACTTTGAAAGACCTTTCAAATACACATTTGGATATGTTAACTTGAAAACAAAACACTAAGAAAACACGTTTTGCTCATTATTTCTGAAACACTAAAATGTCAGTTATCCCCTTTTGTCATGGGGGGCAGTATAGAAGTCAGCTAGAGCTTTCAATCACTGACTCGATAAGCCAGTTCGTAATTGAAATTGATTTTGCGTTTATTCAGATAAAGGTCAACTGAGTATTAGTATTGAGGAGCTTCAATAAAGAAAAATGTCAAACAATGATATCAGAGCTGCATGGTAGTGTTTAAATAGACAAATGAACAGCCTAGAATACAAAAGTTTGAAAAGTTATACTTCCACTGGCAAGATGTGCATGAATAAACAATGTCCACTTTAGTGGAGGAAAAAAAAACAGATCTGCACACAGTAAGTCTATGGCAGAAAATGGGTAGGTGAGTCCGACTCAGTCCGGTCAAATTAAGTGCTTGTAGATTTTCACTTTTTTTGAAATACTAAATCATCATTTTGAAATACAATTTTTTTCAGGGCTTAATTTTTATACTTTATGAAAGACACTTATAGCATGGATGATTATGTACCTCACATGTGGTCATTGTTTGCCTGTGGCTTTAAAGCTGATCAACTATTGATTTGATCAGCACTAGATCGGTCTTCGTGTAGGTTATGTTATAGATATTTATGTATGCACCAGATAGACATCGGAAGGTAAAGGTGCAGGTATTCTTTTAGTAAAATATAACAAAAACATATTCATAATATTTATTTAACTGCTGGATAGAGTTTTTCGTGGACAAATTACACCCAGATCATAATCGGGGTTGTATAGTTTCTATAGTTATGATGAAAACAGTATTAAGTTTCAAGCAGACCTTTTGTACAAAGGTTGTCCCTGAGAAACTAATAGCTTACTTAAAGGTATTGGCTAACATTTACCAAAGTTAAAGAAATCTGAGCCGCATGATTCCCCATGCTGCCAGTGTCTTTGATAAGGTCTAAAAATGAAGCCCTGAAAAAATTGTATTTCAAAATTATTATTTAGTACTTTAAAAAAGTGAAAATCGTAAGTTGACCAGATTCACTTGCCCATTTCCTCCCATAGACTTACTGTGTGTACACCTAGGTTAATAAAACTCGCCCCGAGTTTTGTTGTTTATTCATGTATAACTTGCAATTGGCAGTGTAACTTTCCAAACTTTTGTATTCTAGGGTGTTTATTTGTCCATTTGAACACTACTATGTAGCTCAGATATCAAAGTTTGACAATTTTTTTAATTGAAGCTCCGCAATGTTAGCCTATCACTTTAACCGTTTGCTCGCTAATGTTGCATTTGTGCACAGTCGTACAATTAATTTGAACAATTATAAATACACTCAGCAAAAAAAGAAAGTAAACACTTTTTCAAGTTCACATTTGTAATATGTAACTTTAATGAAAATCAATAAATTATATATCAAATTAAAGGCAATTTAATTCTCATTCAATCTGTAAGGGTAATTTGAAGATAAATTTTATGCATGAGTGATCACATGCGTTTTTATCCCACAAAGTGCAAAAGTAAAAATTGCAAAAATGGACCATAATTCACTGACACAACACAGGCAATGGAAACAAAAGGTCAGACTTAGACAATGGCTTTATCTTTGAATAAAAGACAAAATTTGTTAAAACTGCAAGACTAAGTCGTTTTGTCTTTTTACCAACAAAGAAAGAGAGAGAGAGAAAGAAGCTTCTCCTAAGTCTAAGAAGTTTTAATTGGATTTAGAGTATAGACACAAGGGCGGTTACATGTCAGACATTCAAACATTTTCTTAAGTTGAAGGCTGTAGAGAAGCTTCTTTCTCTCTCTCTCTTCCCTTCTCTTTGTTGGTAAAAAGACAAAACGACTCAGTCTTGCAGTTTTAACAAATTCTGTCTTTTTTTTTTCAAAGATAAAGCCATTGTCTAAGTCTAATCTTTTGTTTCCATTGACTGTGTTGTGCCATTTAAATATCAGTGGATTATGGTCCATTTTTGCAAGTTTTACTTTTGCACTTTGGGGGATAAAAACGCATGTGATCACTCATGCATAAAAATTTATCTTTAAATTACCCACACAGGCTGAAAGAAAATTAAATTGCCTTTAATTTGATATATAATTCATTGATTTTTATCAAAGTTATATATTACAAATGTGAACTTGAAAAAGTGTTTACTTTCTTTTTTTGCTGAGTGTATTTTATACAGAACACACTGAAAAACAGCCAGACTAAGTGTGCTTAAGTAACATCTATAGAACAATTACCATTACCAATACCGCAATGAGGAAAACAAAATTCAAAGAAAATTATGAAAACAACAATTGTCTTTGTTACCTTCCTCAGAATAATTTGAGGGTGTAAAGAATTAAGATTTGCCCGACAAAAGCAACAGAGTATGCAGGCGGGAATCCAAGTATTGCGATCTATTCCACATGGATGAATTTATGGAATTCCTCCTTGCAAGGTCCTAATGCAAGAAAGACCCGGGAAGAAAGATCAATATGTTTGAATGCATTAGGAAAGATCTACCAGTCTCTGATGACGGTCTGACGATTTACATGTTAAACGCAGCATCAGCATGATCAGACAGCAGGATTTGTATATACGCCTGTTCTGTGCGGTCAGCCATGAAGAAGCGTCGCGTCGCTACGCTCAATAGGGGCCGTTTCTGTGTACCAGTTCTCATCCATTGACGCATGTACAAAGTGGTCTATTTAGCTCTTTTCATACACGGTTTACGAAGTTCCGCAAACTCTTAAATTGTTTGCTTTAGTTTGTTTATTGTCGCCATAAAACGGAGCACACACAATTATTTGAAACATACAAAATATGTCGAAAATTACAATGACATAATTACAAATATGAAGTCTGAAGATAACAAATAACTTTACAAGCTCTACAATATATCAAACGTAATAAAGATATACAAACACAGGGAACATTTGAAAAGGTAACACAAAGACGACTGGATAACCCAGCTGCGCTGGATCTATTGTCTTACGGAAAAGGGTTATTAATTTATCTTATCGGAAGTCTTGATATATGAGATAATAGGAAATGGTACCAGTGTGATGCTCTAGTGGTTTGAGCGTCCGCCTCACGTCCGGATAGTCGCGGGTTCGAGCCCCGGAAGGGTCATACCAAAGACTTTAGAAAATGGTATCTTCTGCTTTCTCCATTCGCTCAGCATTTTAGAAAAGAGAAGGGTAATAGTAACATTAATGTTACGCAGGGCCTGATGGGGGAATAGTCTATAATATTATTATTATTATTATTATAAATGGTTTCCACAGTGAGGTAGTTAGATTTTTAGTAACATGAAACGTGAAGTTAAATTTCATTAAAGCCACAGGCTAGCTCCACGCTGTAAGTGTCTTTGATAAGGTCTAAAAATGAAGCCATGGAAAAATCATATTTTGAAATGATGATTTAGTGCTCTAAAAAAGTGAAAATCTGCAAGCACTTTCACCCGCCCATTTTCACCCATAGATTTACTACCATGATTGTGAAATCCGTCGTGTAAACAATATTGGTTAAGATTTGAACAACAAAGACGGATTCCACAAGCAGGGTTGCTTAAAAATTTTAAACACTGCTTATCAAAGTGCAGAAAAATGTTTCAACACAAGATGCATATTTTCGCAAAATATTTTGTGATTTGGTGATGTACAGACCAATAGGTATCAATAAAAGTCAACATGCGTTCAGATGTCAGTGGACCTTCAGTCTGTTGCCTCATTCTTAACCCAATGCTAGTATGAAATTTGATGAACAATGCAGTGTTTAAAAAATAAAGTAATCAGCCGCATTTAAACAAAATTCGAGACCATTGTATTTTCAGATGCATGCACGCCAAGATGCTCGGCTTTTGAAGAAGAAACGCCACACCGCCAATGCCATTATTCAGCGAGCTTTTCAATATAAAATTGTGGCTTATTTGATTGTTCATTAACAATTATTCTGCGAATTTACAACCAAAATTATTTAGTTTTCAGAAAGTCTACTTGGGCAAGATTGCTGCCTTCTAAACACAACAAAAAAAGTAACTACCTCCTTTTCAACATACCATAACTTTTTAACAAAACAAGTTTGTGCAAAATAAGGTGCAAGATTGTTCCTACCACTTCATTGACTAACTGTCTGTGTGAAAGAGATGTGATGGTCTGGGGCATGCATGAATGAGCATGCATTAAAGTGAAATGCCTACTTTCAAAAGTCACCATGATCTATCTCTTTGCCAAATAGAGTGGAAATAATGACATTTTTTAATGCTTTATTTATAAATGTGCTCCACTCAATCCATTCACTGCTTACAACCCTCTTATGTCGTGACAACACGTAAAGATACATTTGCTGAGAAAATCGATTTTAAATATTTTGCCGTAAAATTAATTGATTTTACAATTTCAAAATCGGAAGGGTGGACATTGTTTAAATTGCGGTCTCCACCGAAATGCGTTAAGATGTGCAGAAAGTGTCAAGGAGGTTGAGAAGTAATCAAACAATGAGACTGATAACATATGATAGCGATTAATCATTCACTCAGAAGACAGAATTTGTGCAAAATCCTGGCATCAAACGCCCAAATGACCCTTGTTGACTTGTTGGAAAAGTGACTTTTGCCTCTAATTGATGCTCACTCATGCATGACGGTGACGGACCAATCACATTTCTCAGCAGAATTTAGTCAATTGTAGTTGAGGATCATCCTTGCAATTATTGTCTCAACGCCGTTCTTTTTTAAAGGTTAAGAGGATTTTGCAAAGGGGTTATTACTTTTTGTTGGTGTTTATAACGTCGAATAAAACATTGCTATCTTTCAAGCGAATCGCCAGTATATCCCAGACGATGGGAGGTGGTTTTACTTGTGTGTTTTTTTACTCACCCGATACCTAGTTGACGTAAATCTTATAAGGTTGTCATTTCAAAAATGACTAGATTCTAGTTATATTTTATTGGCCATATTTGTGATATTCTTTAAATGCCTACTTTAATGCGGTGACCTTCTGAAGTACTTTACCGATATTGTAGAGCAGATAAGAGGCTTAGCAGAAGCTAGACAAAATAAAGTAAATCTGAAGCTGTAGCTATTATTAGGAGTTGTAAGCCATCCCTTTGTTTATCATTATTGTGAAGGATATATCAGGCTTAATTAGAAGCTAGACAGAATTAGAAATGTACGTTTCGGTGAAACGCTTGTATCCCCGGTCCATGAATCCTCCTATTGGTGTTTTCTTTTACCCTCAGTACAGCTCTTAAACTTGGGAGTCAGAGATAGACTGTTGTTACCTAAAATGACCGCCCATGAATAAATAACAAACAAATAACAATTAAGTAAATAACAAAACTAAATAACATAATTAACAAATATATAAAAATAAATATATATATAAATAAAAAGTATCGATAACAAATATATTAATAACAAATATGTAAATAACAAACTACATAAATAACTGCTAGTAACTAGATAAATAGCATATAAACAGAACGGAACGGGACAAAAACGGAAGTTTTGCCCCTCCAAAGATTGTTACATTACACCTCTAACAGTTGATATCTGTTATAAAAAAGGGCCTTGATTACACTTATAGTGGGTGCTTTCAAGTTCGGAGTTGGTGTTGAGGAAAGAAAATCGATACCGGGTCAGTTTCTCAGACGCTACCGATTGCAATATTGATTGCAATATCGATTGCACAACACGAAGTGACGTACAGGTTACACAGCACCTTTCCAAGGGCCCATAGAAACCTATGTTAAATGCGGCAACTTCAAAGAACTCTCAAAATTTAATCGAAACGTAGAATTTTCTGAAATCGAAGCAGGTGAAGGGAAATTATATCTGCTTTCAAATAAAAAATATGATTTGTGATGTTTTCTAGCTCTAAAAAAAGTTAAGCGCCTCGGTTCAAGAGTAACTATGCAGAATCTCTGCTGAATGCTAGAAATAGCCAACTTGTAAGATTGCACTAAAAAATTCTTTAAAAATACAACAACCCTGATTTATCCAACTTGTGCACACCTGTAGAAGCTATAGTCCTCGCTTAATATATCAGACCACAAAATGTGGTAATTTTCCACTCTGCCTATTTTTAAAGATTTTTTTAGTACATCCAGGCAATGACCTCATCATTGCCTTCCCGGTAGGCATTGCGCCGGCTGAATTTGTGATGTGCGACCTAAAGCGCGTCTCACGGTGTTGGCTGAAAGTTACGCCAATGGCCGAAAATCAAGGACAAATGTCATGAAAATGACACCAAATCATTCCTGCCTGCCAGCAAAATTCTATGAATCTGAAATACAGGTACCTTTTCTCTATTTCCATATGGAGGGTAAACATCAGTTTGACTACTTATGTCAATTTTTAAGCGGGGGAAATGTATTTTCACCGGTTTGCGTCGCACGCAGGGGTCGTATTGAACCGTAAAACGGTGCCAGATATTCGAAAAATATATTCATTTCACCAGTTGGGAAAATATAACCAGCTGGTAAATATAACACCTACGATCCTAGCAAAGCGTATCCTTCTGGTTCTCTCTCCTCTTTCACTCTCCCTTTTTTCTTTCCCTTTTCTTTCTTTGCATCTCACAGGTACTTGTAAATGTTTGTTTTGTAATGTGTATTATTGTATTTTGTATCAAGGGTTACCAATGTTTGAGCATAATTTCTACTTATTTTGGTAACCCTCCTGCATGGTACATTACTGTTATTATACGTCATTTCTTCTTTCAAATGTTATCTTTTATATTATTTATAGCATTTATTCATGCTATATATGATTTGTAATTACTTGGCCTTCTTGTTTGATTTGTATCAATTTGTATCAATTTTTATCATGCTGAGAACAATAAATGAAATGAAAATGAAATGAAATGAAATGTGACTAGCTGTGGACCAATCACATCTTCGTAACTGCATGTATTAACCATGTAATATAAGCCGATATTGTTCGATATTTGATATAAATCGTGTACTGTAAGCCATTCATATATGCATGTATTCACAGGCGTATGAGACGGGGTAGGGATGGCTTTATGCCCCCAAAGCATTGTCAAAACTCAAAATTCGGGGGAAAAGCGGCACGATGTTTATGCAATTATCAGTTGAAAATTTTGGTAACTATGTGAAAAAACTGAAATAAAAGAATGACTGAATAAAAAAAATGAAATTAATTTTACAAATAGCTGTCTGCTATGTTATTTTAATTACGAGGAAGAAGCTGCCCAAATCTTCCTAACACTCCTGCTCTAAGCAGTTTCTGCAAAAAAATTCGAGCTCCAACCCAATTAGAGCCTCTGGCCGAACTTTTTTCAATCTCCTGGCTTGAATTTCCTGAATTGTGCAAAATACTCAAAGGTGCCCTCTACGTCAATACTCTATAAAGGCGTATAAGAGAGCAAGCGGTGGGAACAAATTAGGCCTACTGCCCTACTTTAATAAAAGGAAACAAGTGACAAAAGTGTCATTTCCCATAAATGAACGATTTATGTTTGTCATTTACATTCACATCAATGGATTTCAGAGCATTTTCAATTGAATATCTTTCGATGGCATGATTACCTCGTATCAAAATTTTCTTGAAGGTATTCAAACACAAATAACTCAAATTTTATTGTTTTGTCACTTGATACCTTTGACTAAAGTATGGCAGAATAATTACGCACTGAATCTATTCAAAAGTATATAGAATACATAGGTTGTAATACATTCCTTTCATGAAATGAACCAATAAATAGGTGTTTACTGCATGGTGTCCCAGAAAAATGTCCCTCTCAAAGACCTCAGAATAATGATTAAAATCAAGTGTTTATACTCAACAAACTTTACATATTTAGAATGTCCATTTAATTTGTAATTCCTGTGAAAATTTCAAAGGTCTCGCGTCATTGGTTTTGAATACACATGCTGTTATGTAACAGCAGTGCTTACCAGCCTATTCCAAGTTTGATAAAAAGAAAGGCACATCACAGACATATTATTCCATGCTTCACTTGAATTATCTCAACGACTGTTCATTCACTTTTTTCAATGAAAACTAATCAAAGTACTGTTCCACTGGTCGTGTTTGCTTTCACAGAGTTTGTTCCACTTATGGTTTGTCCTTCCATGTCCAGCTTGTAAACTGTTATTGTTCTCATGCACGTCCTTTCACCCGATTTCCATTCAGGTTGATGCATTGATGTAGCATTGCAAACTTGGAATGGGCTGAAAAGCAGTGCTGTAACATAATTGGCTGTGTACTCGAAACCAAAGAAGCAAGACCAATACAATTTTCACAAAAGTTTGAAAATAAAATGGGCTTTAAACATCTGAACACTAAATTTTGAAAATGTAATTGAGTTTGGATTTAATTCAGCACTTATCAGAGGGACTTTTTTTTTGGAGGGGGAAGACACGCTGTATGTATTTTACCAATCCTATAATGTAATATGTTCGACATGAATAAAGGCATCACCTTATAATGAATGACTCAACTCTTTTCTCAACCCTTTCCTGCCAAAGAACACTTTTTTTTTCAATTTGGTTATCCATTGCATTTCTGCTTTATTTTCCCACATGTGCCTGTGTCAGCATTTATCATTTTACTTTCGAGTCTTTGAATCTGAATAGTTTATCTTTTTTAAGTTAAAGGCACGGTATAACAGTGTTTCCAGTTTAAAAAATCTGAGCTGCATGATTCCCCATGCTACCAGTGTCTCTGACATGGTCTAAAATGAATCCCTGAAAAAAAATGCAGTTTAATACCATCCGTAAGTGCTTTAAAAAAAGTAAAAATCATTGAGAGACCATTCCAGCTTTCCCCCATAGACTGCTGTGTTGCAGAATTTCCTATCGCCTGATAGGAAATTAATGTGCCAATTTGTATCTGCACATACTGTACTGGTGACAGCATAACTGTCCAAACCTTTGTGTTCTACGGTGTTTATTTGTCCATTCAAACACTGTCAGATAAATTATGTCAGATAGCAAAGTTCGACAATTTTTTAAACGTGTCTTCCAGTGTTATATAGCGTCTTTAATACAAAAAGCAAAATTAAAGTAACATAAATTTATGTATTAGAAGAGACATACAAATAAAAACATCTAGTACTTTTATAGATATCCTGTAAATTAACTCATGTTTTATTTCTGACTTCAAATACTTTGAAGTTGTGTCTATTTGGTCATATAATATTAAGTCGATTGCAGATTTTCATGTACCGAGTAGGCCTATTGAATTTTATTCTTATGTGACGTAAACAGATTTTTCTGGATTTATGAGCACCTTTTCTCCGCCTAGGTATCTAAACACAACACAAAAAGTAAGTCCTCTTTCGCATAATACCATAACTTTTAACGAAATGATTTTGAGCAAAATAATTTGCCAGTAATATTTCTGCACCCATGTACTAACTTCTATGTGAAAATTGTGTGTAAAATTCTTTTTTTTTTTTGAGGATTTGTGATATTCTGCATGATGAATGATTTAGCTCTATTTATGTTAATCACTTATCTTTTGACCCTCCCTAGACACTTTCCACATAAACACAACAAAAAAAGTAACTACCCCTTTTTCAAAATACTGTAACTTTAAAAAAGAACGGTGTTGAGCACAATTTTTTGGCAAGGATGTTCCTGCACTAATTGACTAAATTCTGTGAGAAAATGTAATTGGTCCGTCAAGTCATGCATGAGTTAGCACATATCAAAGGCAAAAAGTCACTTTTCAAAAGTCACAAGGGTCATTTTGAGGGGTTTTTGATGCAGGATTTTGACAAATTCTGTTTCTGGTGAATGATTAATCGCTATTT